>JBBPBX010015039.1:35875-50056 GCA_038048925.1 Garcialebias charrua
TATTCACATTAAAGCTGGCCTTTCAGAAAGGAAGTTGAATTTTACAGTTTTCTTTTCGATTTACTGTTTGTTGAAGGTTGTTTGAACAGATGACTCCACTTGAAAAGGAGTGATTTATTATTAGGACAGTGCCACTTTTGTCATCTCCCTTTAAGTGTTTCTTTAATTTTTTTCTATTCGTCACTCCTTTTCAGAACAACCTTTCTTCCTTTGAACCTTTTTAAATGCTAAGAGCTCACAAAAGAGCAGGTTCGTCTTTGGGATTCATATGCTTGGGGTTGTAATGGATTTGGGTTTGTCAGGAGAAACAACTGTGCAGGAAGTGAGGTGAGTAAAAAAGTTATAACACTTAAAAAAAAAAAGACAATTTGCAAGCACTCCTCCCCCAATTCGTCTGTGCTTTGTTTAAGCTCGCTCTTTAAAGCTCCTAAATGAAGAGGCTGCAATGGACATGCAGACTAATAAGCACATAAACTGACAGTGATTAAATAGAGACTCATCCAGACCATTAATAAGCTTATATGAGTCGTTATTAGGCTTAACTGTCAGTTCATTAGCTCCCATTCATGCTGCTTTCTTTGAATAATTTGCTTTTGGCATCAAAAATTACTCCATTTTCAATTTCTACACTAGTTTTCCGTTCTTTTTAGCCCATAATGTTTATGCTTGAAATATTATTTTAACGATTTGTATTTTCTCCTCATCTCCTTATCATCCTATACACATCTTCCTTATGAGCAGTTACCTAATTCTGTGCTGCAACAAGAAAACTGTCCATACAATAAGCTTTCATAGGAGTGTATACAATCAACATCTGAGACAAACTCAAAACTACATCAGGTCTACTATAATGCAGTAAAGATCATTAGAAAGCTTATGAATTTGTAAATAAGCTTATAGTTTATTTTAAAGCCACTAAGGGGCTCACTGAATCTTATATTTACAAAATCATAGTTAAGCCAGAAGTTGTTTTTATCAAGATGACATCAAAGTCAAAAGTCAAAGTCAACTATATTGTCAAAACTGCAATATGTACAGGACATACACAGGATTGAAATTGCATTCCTCTCTGTCCCTCGGTGCAACAGTAAACATTTAAACACTAAAACATTTAATAAACATAAGCATAAAATGAAATAATAAAAGTGTAATACTGTCCTGAGTTTTTGCATAGTAGTTTTTGCATAGTAGTAGTATGAAAGTATGAAAAGTTACACCAACACTAAAACACTAAACATTTAATAAACATAAGCATAAAATGAAATAACAAAAGTGTAATACTGTCCTGAGTTTTTTGCATAGTAGTATAAAAGTGTAAAAAGTATATCTATAAAATAAAATGAAAGTTCTGGCATTGACATTTGTAATAGAGTGACAAAGCAGCATATGAAGTTTATGTACACAGTATATGTATGAGGTAGTTGATATTGGTATAGAGGTAAAGTGGCATATGCAATAAGGCTAGTAAAAAAAATATATATATATATATATATATATATATATATATATATATATATATCAGCAGTAGTGTAGATATAAAAAGTAGTGTATATGTAAACAGTAGTAATAAATGTAGCATCTATTATAGCATCTATAAAAGAAGCATCTATTATAGAGGTTAAATGCTTAACTAAAAGTTTTTGGGTTAACTAGTTATAATTTATTATCCAAAATAACTTTTTAGTGCATTTTTAAATCCTTTTTGAGAATTTTAAGTTTTACGCTTTTAAATTCCTTTCATCAAGTTTGTGTTTGTGTCAGCATGTGCGTATTTGCCTGCATATGCAGAGTGTGTGTCTGCATTAATAATCTATGCAGCTGAGCATTTAGTAATGTGTGTGATGCATAATTCATTGAAAAGAAATGGAATGTTCTTTCATTAGTCAAATATGATGCTGGTGTGAACGTCACCTGTTATCGCACTGTTCAGTGATTCGTACAGTGTGATCATCTAAATGTCCCACTGAAAACATATGGTGTACAAAAATATTGTCATTTAAAAAAATAATTCCGAAAAGGGAAGCGAGACCGCAATGACCTTCAGATACACTCATCCCACATTGCAGTCTTTGCCATTCTAAGATATGATGCAGTTTGTCAGGATGCTCTCAATAGTGCCCTGATAATCAGGATGAAGGAGGGATTCTCAAACACTTCCTTCTCTCTCCTAAAAGTGTTTCCTTTGATGAGCCTTCTTAGCCAGGTTTATGGTGTGAAATGTCAAGAAAAAGATCTACAGTAATGGTGTCTTTAATAAAATTATTGCTGCCACTAAAGCACAGGATAAATTATCAGCTTTTTTACAAATGTTTTAGAGCCAGCAATTTGGTTTTCTTCACAATAAAAAAATGATTCTTATCTCCAAACAAAATTATGAGGTGTTCCACATTTTCTCTGAAACTATTGTTGTTGTTTCATCATTTCATTTCATTTATTTATTTATTTAAGTTAGGACAATGCATATTAATCAACATAAAAGCAGTTCGCATCAATGTAAATATGCCGGAGTTAGCACAATAGCTAATTTGCATCCGTTGTCCTAAGGCAGGTAAGAATAAGAAACGTCCCATAAAACAAAAGAGCGGAGAAAAATACAAACATCACCTATATAGCACATAACACAACATAAAATTACAATAAAAATATGATGCCATAAGAATAGACAAAGTAATCTACACATGAGTGCACTTCTGATTAGTTTTCAGCCAAAGTTTCAGAGATTTTTTAAAGCTGGAGTAGGTGCCACAGTTCCTGATGGAAACTGGCAGTGTGTTCCATGACTGTGTGCCTCTGATGGACACCACCATTTGGCCAAATTTAGTCCTGCGCCGCTGCACATCACAATCTCCTCTGGTCAGTGCTCTTGTGTTTACTGTACTTGTTTTTTTACTTATAAAATATATTAAAGGAGGAGGAGCAAGTCCATTTAAAACTTTAAAAATCAGGCAAACGTCCATAAAAATCTGATAGCTATTAAAATCCAAAATGTTGTACTTATTTATGATGTTGCAGTAATGATACTGTATTGGCTTTTTGTCAAAAATTTTCAGTGTTTTCTTAAAAAGAGACTTTAGGGGCTTCATGACGATCTCTGAAGTGTGAGACCATGTAGTATAACAATAGGCTATATGGCTGAAGATCATGGCATGCATGTAAGCCTTTGCTGATTCTGTTGTCAGAGAAGGTCTTATATGTTTGAAGTTTGCCAGATTAAGTTTAATTATATGTGAAATTCTCTTTACATGTTGCTTGAAATTTAGATTAGAATCAAAAATGACTCCGAGGTATTTAAATTGTTCAACCACATCTAATGTCTCGCCATTGACCAACACAGATGGATGCCCATCATCTGGTGGCAGCCGAGAGAAAAACATACAGACTGTTTTTTTAGTGTTGAGATGTAAACAAGAGTCCTGGAGCCAGTGAGACACCAGGATCATGGCACTAGAAAGCACAGTAGCAGCTTCATTTTTTGTTTCATCATACTTGAGGTGGTTCATACTGAATTTGGAAAAAAAATACAGTAATGTGTCAGCAGACTAAAGAGCAGGGGACTGGACACACATCCTTGAGGAGCTCCTGTGCACAGTCTGATGATGTGATATTTAACTGCCAACACAAACTGTTAAAACGAATGCAATGAAGGATCATGACAATAAGAAGAATCTGGCCGTAGCAGCTCATTTTATTCAGGGGAGTTATGAAAAATTGCAGGACATATACTTGCACATTCTGTGGAACAGCTGGCATTATATGCAATCTAGTGAGTCCAGGCAAGATGGGAAGCTTGTTTTCATGCAATCTATTACTAACCTTTTGAATAATAATGTGTAAGACGTCAGCACCAGTGTCCAGTAGTCACTGAGGAAGGTTGCAGTTGTCATTTTAAGCACAGAGATAATGAAATATTTATTGCAACATGAATAAAAATTATTTTTTGGTATAGTTTATTCCCTTGATCAGCTTAATACATCACTAAAATAATGGTTGTTTTGTTCTTTTCTTTTTACATAAAAAGTATGCAGATCTTGCTCCCTTCTTCTACAAAGTATAACAAGTTCATTGTTTGGTCTGGCAAGAGAGATGCTACTGACCAAAGACGTCTATTAAACTTTGTTCAGTATTGTTGGCTTCTGCGCAAAGTGCATAGAGAGAAAAATGAGAAAGAGCCATGCATAAATACAGTATGTGTTTTTTGTGCATGTGCATTAATTTTGGTCTGTCAGGATTGTGAGAAGGCCTATGTGGGTATGTTGGTTTTGCCTGGAGAGTTAGTCAATCTAAGGTGGGTTTTAGAGGCTAAAACATGACAAACTCGTGTGCTTCATAAATAAAGGATTACAATAAACCATTGATTCACACAAACGGGCAGAAGCTGAGCATCACATACTGAAGGTCACATAAAACCTTTTTAAGTTTCTTTATTCTGTGCCTGTGTTTGAGTTTTATTAAATAAAAGTTATGCAACGAGTGAAGATGGCCTAAACATCAGTTTTACTTGCCGTATATGTATGATCATCAATTTGCATGAACATTAAGATTCAGCAGATGATGTGTGTCCATGCAGCAGTGGATTTTATGTATCACTTTACTTAAAAAGAGATGTGTATGTATGCATGTTGCCTAAATGTCCCACCTCATGTTTATTCATCAACTGCTCAAACTTCTCCGCAGCGTTCACTTAACATTGTGCACTTTGATCTCTGAATCAGTCAAACTGCTGAGTCAGGGTAAAAACAAAAAAATCGCACACAAACACACTGCAGAATACTGAACGCACCAAACTTAATAACCCTTTTAAATAAACTCTACAGGACCAGTTGCGTTTGAAACATGCAGAATCCCCCTGTCAGCATTTCAAACTGGTTCAGAAACCTATAATGACAGTTAGGTGCAAGAGGCCTTTGAGGCAAATTGACAGACCATCCATCCTTTCATGAAAAATAATCATCCACCCTTCCTTCCCACATGTAACCTAAAACATGTATCATCTAAAACATCTTCACACTTTTATAATAATAAAAAGCAAATACGACATTCCCAATTCTAGTTAAAAGTATTCGTTGAAAGCCTGTCAGTCTTCTGAGTCAATAAGAATTTTAGTTTTCTACTTGCCAAACACCCGGAGGTATGTTTTTCATAGCAAGCAACCATAGTGTCTTTTGGCATCAAGAACATTTAATCTTATCATGTTGTAGCTTGTTTTACACGTGTAACAATCTGTGTTTTTGTTGGTTTCATGCTTGAACATGTCTTTAATTGCATTTAGCAGATAACTGCCATTATCTGCATCAGATGGTTAGCAGCAACACATAATAGAAATAAACAAAGCCTGAGGTTGTGATATGCTTTTCATAAGTATGTAGAGTTTATGGCGAGCTCCTACAAGTTATTTTGTGTCATTGATATTATTTGGGGATTCCCTGGTGTTAGTCATGTTTGCCAGCAACAAAACATCGTCTTTCACCCTGCGGACACAAACAGTCAAAAAGTATGCGGGGCTCTCCATGATACTATTATGAGAACTGCAGCACAGATCCCTCTCACATGGACTATACATGGGGCACTGTAGGGGTTCTTTAAAAAAAAAAACTTTTACTGAAGCTGGAAGACACCAGAGTGGACAGTTACCTGACTGCATTGATCCTCAAACAGACCACAGTATGTGAGGTTCCCTTATCAGTCAGTCACTCGGTGTAACATATTGCTATGGGAAATTGCGCGATTACCTGAAGGAATACACTCACGCCTTTATGGCCGGGGCGTCAGCATCACGCCAGAGACCCCGCCCTCTGGGCATTTAAGACGCGGACGCCCATCCTACTTTCTCTTATTGCCCTTCACCTCGCTAAACCTGAACTTCTCTTCGTGGGACTTCTCTGTTGTTTCATCGCTCGACCAGAGGTGAGCTCGCTCCCTACGCAGAGCGTACAGAGAATTCTTCCTGCGTACTACTGGGCTGGCAAAAGCTAGTCCGGCACATTTTTCCTTAACCCCGTAGTTTTTTCTTCTTCTCTCTCCGCAGACTGCTTCGCTCGACGGCGCTAACTGCGTCACATCGCTACCTCTGCTAAAATTCGTAGCAGGCTAGCCAGCGAAAGCGACGCGGCGGAGGAGACGTCTCGAAAAAGAATTTTGGAAGGACTCGCTCGTCTTCTCTCGGACATGCCTCCAGAGAAAGGAAAGCGAAAGCCAAGACTTCCGAAAAAGGCTAGCAGGATGGCGAGCCCGACCTCGCGCGCCTGCCCCAGCGGATGCGGTTTTTACCTCTCGGCGACGGACACCCACGAGGCCTGTTCTGTCTACCTGGGGATGCTGCACGCGAAGATGGCGCTGGATGCGCCCGACTCTTGCCCACACTGCAGCCAGATGCTGGAGGCGGTGAGGAGGCACCGGGCGGACTTCGTCGCCAAAGCCATGGGCGCTGCTGCGGCGCCAACAGACCTGGACACTACTGAGCCTCTCACTCCCACGCCTGAGCTCGAGAGCATAGCTCTGGAGGACAGCACCCGAGTCGAATGGGGCGACAGCCCAGATGCACTGGCTCCCATCGGGGACTTGACAGTCGACTTCGACACTCAAGGCATGATGAACGAGGACGAAATCTCGATATCAGCCTCAGGCGAATTCTCTGCGGATGACGCCGACGTCGAGTACGACGGGCAGGGGGGAGACCTTTCTCGCACCCCGGCACCTGTGCTCCCGGAGACTGACTTTTTGGTCCCTGCTCTGTTCGACTTGTGTCGCAGAGCAGCGGACGCGCTGCAGATCCCGTGGCCCGAACCTCCACCCCGTCAACAAGTCACGAGGTTGGCAGGAAATTATTTTTACACGAAGCAGCAGTCCACCACGAGGCAAAAGAATGCCCATCTTCCCGGATTTTCTCACAGAGCTGACTCACACCTGGCCTGAGCCCAGGGCTCCCATGCTGCTGCCGCTCTCGCAGTTCCTCAACGTGGATGGGATGGAAGCAGTGGGAATAGCCAATGTGCCACAAATGGAGGACACGCTGGCGTCTCATTTGGCTCCCAGGTCATCTTGGACGAAACAGACTCTGCCCAGCAAAGCCTGTCGAGCCTCGGCTTCTCTGCTCGAGAAATGCTACAGGGCTCAGGGCCTCGCGGCGCGTGTAATGAACGCATCCGCCATGATGCAAGCATACCTGGCTGAAAAACTGCAGGAGCTCCAGGTAACAACAGACAAGCAGGTTGCTACCGACGTGCTAGAGGAAGCCTGCAGAGCAACAGACATTGTGCAACGCATGATGGGGACAGCAGCCATTGCACAAGGCAGAGGTATGGCTGAGGTGGTCATCGCACAACGCCATCTGTGGATGACCCTAACTGACCTCCCGGAGGGACAAATAATTCATTTTCTCCACCACTCGATAGAGCCGACAGGATTGTTTGGAAAGGCTCTGGATCGAATTCAGACCAGGCTGGACCAGAGGTGCAAACAGGCGGAGGCTCTCCGGGAAGGCATCCCCAGGAGAGCTTTTGCCCCCCCAGGGAATCAGCTGGGAGCAGACTTGGGCAGCCTTGACACCGCTCAGCCACACGTGTCCCACCGTAAAAGCGGCCGGCATACGAGGGCGAGCACCGGCAGAGACCACCACCGGACCCACCACGGGCCGAACATGCCTGGAGTAAAAACAGATTTGTTCCCCGCCAGGCGGTCCGACACAGGACCTCCTCGGCGAATCGGGACACAAGACAGAAACGTGCCTGATGAAACGGGCCTTCTGCTTAACTTTACAGGTTCGCCGTCCACGAGGTACGGGATCTAACATTCACATGTCCAGACTTTATTTGTAGAACTATACAAAAAGCTGATGACTTTGTTTTATGCATGAATCTGTTACGGTTGCGGGTGTACCCAGAGTGAAAGACCAGAATCGAACAGAAACCAGAACTCAGAGAAGAATTTACAGTGTTTATTTACAGTCAGTGAATAAAGAATGACATCCATGAGAGGGGCAGGAACACCTGAGGAGAGGAGGGGATGTTTAATGGACTGTTGTTGAATGAATAGTTGTTGTACTGAAGTAATCCTTACGATGAGAAGTATTAAACAGAGTGCTGATGTGGTGATCCAATTCTCCAGTAATCCAAGGTAGAACCAAGCATTAGAAGTGGCAAGTGGTGGAAGGCAGGCATCAGCTTATTGAGAGGCAGGAGGAGTTGAAGCTCATGTGGAACTCAGGCAGGGCAGGAACACGGTGAATCCAAGAACTCTGAAGAAGCGCAGAGAAAACACACATAATCTTAGAATCTACTAATATCAATAAAAACTGGCTAGAACACTACTACCGTTAGTAGGCAATGTCCCAGCGCCTGTAGAGTGGTTCCTGGGTCTTCTTATACTCCTCCTGGGTGTTGGTTGATTAGAAACAGCTGCTGCCAATTAGGAGGGTGGAGGAGAGAGGGAGGCAGGGTGTAGAGCAGAACTCCTACAGAATCATGACTGTTCTGCTGTGAGTGACAAAGTCAAATATGTTGTTGCACAAAACCACGAATAAAGCTAAAAAACAGCTCCTCTCTGTTTCTTGACTCAAAAAACACAAAAAAACACACAGTCATATCAACAACACGGCTCCCCTCTGTTTTTCCAGCCGATATAAAGGGCGGGGGCCATCATCCCTCCCTCCCTCGCGGCTCACGGGGTGATAGCCCAATCAATAAGCCCCAGCAGGCGGCCTCAGGACTGTCTGCAGCAGACAGAGCCAGAGGCGTCTGCAAACAGGCCCGTCAGTCCTCACAGGGACAGGTGAGTGGGGTCACGTGTTCCAACCCTCACCCCGTTGTAAACCACGGGGTTGACAATACACAAATTAAACATACCTGTGACACGTCCGCGCGCCAGGGGAGCGCGTCAACAGAACCTGGTAACCATGACAACGTACCTTCCTGCCCACCAGCTCCTATTCAACGGAGTCCAGCAGTGAGTGACAGGGGGGTCACGACAGAGGCTCACAGGCCCGAACCAGTCTCACACGTTCACAAAAGAAACGTGATGACGCTGTAGTGTTTGTGAACATTCAATGCAAAGCAGGAATGGCACCAGGGCTAAGTCAGACTCCTCTTCTCTTTAATCAAAGGGGTCTGGACTTTGTGTCACCAGCCAAACTTAAAGCTGCTCAACAGAAAGGGTTGTCTCGAACAGTTTCACATCCTTATGCTGAAACTGTCCCTTTAACCTCCATGAGCGACACACCTTGCTCAGGCAATGATCCTGCAGCGTGTGACCGTGCTCGCTGCACTGAATTGGTTCTGATCTTAAAGGTTCAGTATGTAACTTTTCTAACAACATATTTTTAACACATTTCTTCACTTTGTCACTACCTCCTGACAGACTGATTTTAGACAAGTAATCTCTAGAAAAAACTATTGTCCCCTTGCTTCTCTAAAACCATTTCTAAAAAGCCACAGTGACCCACCGTTAACCAGCCAATAAAAACAGATTTTGTAACCATCCAATAAAAACAGAGCTTGAATTTGAATCAGCCAATAAAAACAGAGCTTGAATTTGAATTTCAGCAGAGCTAGGGCAAGAGCAAGCTCAGAGCCATATATGGCTCTGAGGGGGAGGGACCAGAAACGTGTCTCTGTTCAAAATTTTCCTAAGTTCCAGCGTGTTCCAGAAATTACATACTGAACCTTTAAACGACATCCCCCCACCAGGTGAAACACAGCTCCCTGGAGGTTCATCAGGCTCCAGGGCACTGATGAGGCCGGAGGCCAGTGAACCGGACCCAAACATGATACAGGCTGGGATCAGGAGGTCTGCTCGTATACAAAACTTGCACCCCCTCCGGACCGTGACTCTCCATAAAAAGAGGAAAAGCAGACTTTCTGTTCCGTTTTTGCCCAACGGAGACAGCGGGTTGCTCCTACCTCCCAATACTCTCGGTGCCGGTGGTATGGTAACACATCCGCAGGAGGGCCCCTTCCCCAATTCGGTTGGCCCTCAAGGGGCTACAGAGACCGGGGCCTTTGAGGGTGAGCTTGCTTTGCCACCTGCTCCTCTCCAGGGACCCGCTACGTCACCAGAAGGGACAGCCTCTCTGCTTATGCCCAGAACTGTGACAAATTTCAGCTTGGTTGCTGAGAGGGACAGACTGGTGGCCTCAGGCCTGCCCGAGAACGTGGTAAATACCATTCAAAACGCCCGAGCTGTGTCAACACAGTCTCTCTACGCCCGAAAATGGCGTATTTTTGAAGCTTGGTGCATGGAAATAAATATTATTTCTTATTCCTGTGACTTGGTCCAGCTTCTCACTTTTCTTCAGGATCTGCTGGAGAAAGGTCGTTCATTCTCAACCATTAAGGTGTTTTTTATCAGCAATTCAGCTTGTCACGAGGGTTGGGGGAGCAGGACGCCTGGCGCGTACCCGCTCATGATAAGATTCATGAATGGCGTACTAAGAAAGAGACCCCCCAGCAGGATCTTGACTCCTGGATGGGATCTCAGTCTGGTTTTGGGGGCTCTCTGTGTTCTCCCATTTGAACCACTAAGCGACATTGAGACAGATTTATTATCTTATAAGGCCGCTCTACTCCTGGCTCTTTGCTCGGCAAAACGTGTGGGTGACCTCCGTGCTTTGTCTGTGCATCCAATGTGTACCAGGTTTGCCCCTGATGGGTCAAAGGTCACCCTACGGCCTAATCCTGCGTATATTCCTAAGGTCTTGACTCTGAACCCCAGAAGTCTGGGACTTTGATCTCTTTTCATTTCCTCCTGCTCCTGTCCTCACTCAGGAACAGAAAAAGCTGAGGGCACTCTGCCCTGTGAGGGCTTTAAGTGCTTACATGGAGAAAACAGCTGAATGGAGGAAAACAAACCAACTGTTTGTGTGTTTTGCGGCCCCAGCTACCGGTAGGGCCCTGTCAAAGCAACGCCTCTCACACTGGGTGACTGAGGCCATAAAAAGGGCGTACAGTAGCAAAGGTCAACAAGTGCCCTCTGGAGTACGTGCTCACTCTACTCGGGGCTTGGCCACCTCGTGGTCATTGTTCAAGGGTGTACCAGTTGCAGACATCTGTGCGGCTGCGAACTGGAGCTCAACAAATACGTTTGCAAAACATTACAGTTTGGACGTTACTGCGTGTGATGTCACTCAGGCTGTCCTCTCTAACACACAGTAGAGAGCGGCCGTGAGATGCCTAATGAATAAAGGCAGACGTTCAAACTAACATGCATTTTACTGAGCATTTCAAGGGCGTGAATGAATTACGTTCCCATAGCAATATGTTGCACCGAGTGACTGACTGATAAGGGAACTGAAAGTTATGCACCATAACTCATGTTCCCTGAAGGAAGGGAACGAGGTGCAACATAGTTGGCCCTTTTCAATGCTGAAAGCTCGGTGAAGTGCATTTTGGAGAAAGTAGGATGGGCGTCCGCATCTTAAATACCCAGAGGGCGGGGTCTCTGGCGTGACGCTGACGCCCCGGCCATAAAGGCGTGAGTGTATTCCTTCAGGTAATCGCGCGGGGGTGCAATTTCCCATAGCAATATGTTGCACCTCGTTCCCTTCCTTCAGGGAACATGAGTTATGGTGCATAACTTTCAGATTTGTGACTCAAGTCTGATGTTGTAGTCAGCTGCACGGGACGCCCCAAGGTACTGTCTGTCTGCGCATCCCGCCGTCCTCTTCAGCCTTTAAACACAAAACTGTTGCTTAATCCAACAGTTCTCAGATGACAAGGCCATTAAAGGTTATGTATCTGATGGTTATGACCAGGAATGCAGGGAGTCCATCACTTTGTCTGATGCTGTGAGGCCAACCACCTTTACATCAAAACCACCATGACAAGGGAGATGGTGATAAACTTCAGGAAGGTCACACCCCCAATGCCAGCAGGGTTTGAATATCAAAACTGAGGTGGAATACAAATACCTGGATGTTCATCTTAACAAACTTGACTGGTCCACTAACGAATGTTTTGTACACAAAGGGCCAGAGTCACCACTATTTGATGAGGAGACTGAAGACCTTTGGAGTGAGCAGGACTCTGCTTAAAATGTTCTTTGGCACTGTGGTGATATCTGTATTTTTTATGCTGTGGTCTGCAGGGGAGCGGCTTTACTGGAGAGACTAAACAAGCTGGTCAGGAGAGCCTGGTCCTGGACCACCCTCTGGATACCTCAGAGGTGGTGGGTCAATGCTAATGTTTGCTAAGATAATATCCATCATGGTCAACAGAAATAATCTCCTGCATGATACTGTGACGGCTCTGAGCAGTTTTTTCAGTGGCATGTTGGGCAGCACGGTGGCACAACTGGTAGAGCTGCTGCCTCTCAGCGAGAAGGTTGCCGGTTCAAATCCCGGTCCGGGGCCTTTCTGGGTGGAGTTTGCATGTTCTCCCCGTGCATGCGTGGGTTTCCTCCGGGTACTCCGGTTTCCTCCCACAGACCAAAAAACATGCTTGTTAGGCTGATTGGTGACTCTAAATTGACCCTAGGTGTGAGTGTGAGAGTGGATGGTTGTTTGGTGTGAGTGAGACAGGTCCCTCTTGTAAATGAGTCCCCGTGACTCAACGAGGCTAGCCTGTATAAATAAAGGTTGAATGAATGTTGCAACATCCACAATGTAGGACAGAACATTTCCGAAGGTACATCATCACATCAGCAACTAACAAACATGTTAAATAATGGAAGTTTTTTTTTAACAGTGTATAAACATCTGTTTCCATTAGTCGTCAATGACCATTGTGTTCCTCTTTTTACTCTTTTTATACATATACTTTTGTGTGATTATATTTTAATTTTATGTTTCCAGTTCCAGACTTTTGTTTTCAGTTATGGTCCACTGCTGTAATGTGTGATGTGTGAATTCCCCCCCATTGTGGGATAAGTAGCTGTTCTTATTCTTAATGTAAAAAAAATATACAAATAAGCACAAAAACAAGTCTGATGCATTATGAGGCAACCAAGAATGATGATGCTGGTACCAGCACCACTGTTCCAGTGCCAAAGTGTTTATTTGAAGCACTGGGCCATGTTTCTGAAAGACTGTAAGGCCCAAAGCCAAATTTGTTCTCTTCTGATGCACAGACAGTTCATAGAGTGGACATACTCTTTTTGTGTTTCAAGAAGAAGCAACATAAACAAATACACTTTAAAGGGATAAAAGCCCCTGAGGCAGGCTCTTCTGGAGCTTGATTAAATAATTCCTGTAAATGAATGGCCTTTTCAAATTAAATAAGGTATTTCTTTTTTTTAGAGTTGACTGGTTTTTGTAGTGGTTTTATTGCCACATACCGATACACACCCCTCCACACACACACACACACACACAGATATTGTTGGAGAAATTATTTTGTTCTTTGACGTTTACTCTAAAGAACCACTCTCACACCAGGTGAAGGTTTTTAACTGGCATTTTACTTGCAAGGGCAGATTTCAGGACAGGTTACATCAACATACATAAATGTATATGCATAATAACCAGTTACAGAAATGAGTCATGAGCCACGTTTCCTGCTCACTTTTATATTGACATGAGAGTGTCTGAGAGACAATTTGGTTGTTTTGGGAGACAACCGATCTCCTTTTTGTCAGGTCAGACAGGAAAAATGTTCTTAGCCACAATAAAAAAATATCCATAATCTTTGGCCAAAAATTCTCAAACATACACACACACATTCATATACCCTATTTTCCGGTGTATAGGTCGCACCTTTTATGGTTTTTTCAAGGCCTGCGACCTATACACCAGTGCGACCTATTTATGGATTTTTTTTCATATTTTTAGACCAATTTTTGGCTGAGTTATGGCCCTTTTTCCCTGTTGCATAAAATGGTGCAGTACCAGTTTCGGCCACCAGGGGGCAGTGCAAGTGCAGTACCAGTTTCGGCCGCTATGATCGCTAAAGAGGCCTGTACCAGTATTCTGCTTTATTTACAGATTTATTTGGGTGTAGCTGTAACTGTCAAAGTGCATTTCAATCAGCTGCACCTCCAGATGCTGCATATTTCAGCTCACAGTCAGCTCCACCTCCAGATAATAATAATAATAATAATGAATTCCATTTATAATGCACTTTTCATTAATAAAAATCTCAAAGTGCTACAAAGTGTAACAAAGCAAAGATCAAAATGAAACAAGTGATAAAATCAAATAAAATCAATAATAATATCGACTAAGATCAAAGATAAAATCATGTGGATGCAGATTAG
>JBBPBX010015040.1:0-28251 GCA_038048925.1 Garcialebias charrua
TATATATATATATATATATTCTGATTTTTGATGCACCAATGCGATTAAAAACGATTTTCATCCCAGGATCGATTTTCGATTCAGTATCAATTTTCAATTCTGAAACGATTTTCCATTCTGAAACAATTTTCTATTGAAATCATGAAAAGATTAAACTATAATGTAAACAAATAAAACATTTATTTAAAACAATAAAGTATGCTTGTAGCAAACATTAATAATGTCATATAATACAGTATAAATACAGCAGATGGGTATATGAATAGAATGCAGCAGCTTTAATCAGGTTCCGGAGGTCACTGGTGCCTATATCCAGCAGTCAGTGTGCGAGAGGCAGGGGACACCCCAGACATGTCTCCATTCCATCACAAATAATTCAAAATACAAAAGTAAACTATATTGCATAAACATTTAACCCCCCACCCCCCCACCGACAAAAAACTTCACAATCAATCATATTACATTTGTCCATGTTTCAAATGTGCATGGATGGATTTTGTTTAAAAGATTTGTTTGGTAAAGAGAGAGCACCTGTGACAGCAGAGCACCTGTGAGGAAGCGGACGCGGGCACACCTTGGCTGCCGCTGCTCCTCATACTTTTTGCTCTTTGAAGCCTTTTTTTACTACTTTCTGCTGTTTTTTTTTCACCGAGCCTTGTTGGACATTTCTACCTTTCTCGATTGCAGAGTGCGGCAGGCCTAGGCCTGTGTACAGCACCTGTACGAGCCGACGCGGACATTTCTACCTTTCTTTGAACATTTCTACCTTTCTTGAACGCAGAGTGCGGCAGGCGTTTGCCTGTGTACAGCACCTGTGTGAACGGACGTCACGCGGGCATTTTTTCCTTTCTGTGATTAAGTTTTAGAGCAACTGTCTTTTCTGACTGCGTTGTGGTTCTGCAAACGTTATAAGTTGCCGGTCAAAGCAGATGACCGCTTGTCCTGAGCCTGGGTCTGCTAGAGGTTTCTTCCTTCTAAAAGGGAGTTTTTCCTTTCCACTGATGCCTAGTGCTTGCTCAGGATAGGAGACTGCAGCCAGGCCAAGATTTGACTTGTTGCTGGATTCATTAGATAGAAAACTTTACTAGTTTAACCGGAATTTTATTAGTGGGGGCTGTTAGCTCCCGCTAGCTCCAGAACGAATTTAGCTTAAAAAACCACGTAACTGCATTTATTGTTCGCTTACCTGCTGCCTCTGTCACCCTCCTGGGTCCTCTGGACTGTTTTGGATTTTCTCCTGTGCTCCTCTTCGAGGTAATGATCATTCAAATTACCTCTTTCTGCTTCTTGTATATCTTTCTTGGAGCCGTGGGCCTGCTGTTAGCGGCTAGCTCCGTGCTAGCTTCCACCGGATCGACAACAATGTTGACCTACTCCGCTTCGCAGCTGTTTGAATTTAACAACTGCTCCATTCCTCCTTCTATTTCGACCATTAAACAACTGGGACTTCTGCGTAGACCTCGTTACATCCATAGAAGCTCTCGAAAGAAATTAGTTCACTTTAGGCAAACTGGCTCTGACTCGATTGCTACTGTCTGGTCTGAGAGACGTGTCGCACCTCGACGACGTCATCAGAACGCTGCGTCTGTGGTCCTTTGTAGTCCACAGCACACGAAGTGGCAAGGAAAACGTGGAGTGGACTTCAGTCTGCTTAAACCTCTTCAAAAACAATCTGCTCCAACTAGTATTAAAATAGAACTTTTTAATGTTCAATCACTTTCAAACAAATCATGTCTAATTCATGATCACATTTTGGAGAAGAATTTGGACCTCATGTGCCTCACAGAAACTTGGCATAGACCGGATGTGTACAGTTCTTTAAATGAAGCTTGTCCATCTGGATACAGCTATCTGCAGAGAGCCCGCAGCACTGGCCGCGGTGGTGGTCTGGCTGTAATCTACCGCAGTAGTTTAAGGCTGTCGCATCTGGTTTCTCAGGATTTTTCTTCTTTTGAATGTCTGGCTTTCAGCTTCAAAGCCCCACTCCTGATGAATGTTATATTAATTTATAGACCTCCCAAACCGCATGTTTCATTTAACTCAGAGATACATGACCTCCTCACTTTTTTCTGCACCTCCCCTGTGAAGACTATTTTTCTTGGCGACTTGAATATCCACGTGGACAATTCCTCTTCACCTCTGGCAACAGATTTTAAGTCTCTTTTGGATTCTCTTAATCTCACTCAACATGTTGACGCCCCTACGCACAGCAGGGGGCATACTCTGGATTTGGTGATTACTGACACTGTACTCATCAATAATTTATCTGTATATGACCTGGGTGTCTCAGACCACAGGGTCATCTCCCTGGAAGTGCCTTCATCTTCGCCTGCTTCAAACCCAAAACGACCCATCCAGTTCCGTGACCTTAAAAACATTTCCCTTGATGTTCTGTCTGCTGATCTTCACACCCTGACCGCTGTAAATCATCTTTCTGCAGATGACTCTGTGGATTACTACAACCAATCTCTTCGGGAGCTCCTGGACCTACATGCTCCCTTGAAAACAAGACTGGTGTCTTTCTCCCGTTCAGCCCCTTGGTACACTGATGAGCTGCGCAAGATGAAGGCAACTGGCCGTGCTATCGAGAGACGTCTAAAATCATCTGGTCTCTCGGTACATAAGCAGGCGTACAAAGAACATCAGAAAGCGTACGCCTATTCTCTTAAAGAAGCACGCTCCAAATATTATTCTAACATCATCAACACCTGCCCTGGAAACTCTAAACAGCTCTTCTCCACAATAACTCGTCTGCTTAATCCCATTAAACAAACTCTTGAGGACTCTGCTCAAAAATGCGAGCTGTTTCTTTCATCTTTTAAAACCAAAATTGACACTATCAGATCTCAGCTCCACAACCTCCCTGTTCTCAGTGTGCCATCTACCCGTCTGCATTCTGGGACCCTTAACAGCTTTGACGAAGTTGTTCAGAGTGAGGTGGAGGCCATCATCAAGAAAATGAAGCCTTCATCCTGCGCCCTGGATCCTTTCCCCTCGTCTCTCATAAAATCCAATCACTCTGCAATAGGCCCACTTATCACTCAAATAATAAATCAGTCTCTTCAATCTGGTCATGTTCCACTGCCTCTAAAAACTGCCATCATTAGGCCTCTTCTGAAAAAATCTAATTTGGATCCCGACATTTTTTCTAATTACCGCCCAATTTCACACCTCCCTTTTCTGTCTAAAGTGCTGGAAAAAGCAGTTGCTGCTCAGCTGCAGGATCACTTACAACAACACTCCCTGTATGAGAAGTTCCAGTCTGGATTCAGGGCAGCTCACAGTACTGAGACTGCACTGCTGAGGGTTACTAATGATGTCCTCTTGGCTGCTGACACTGGCTCTCCCTCCATCCTTGTCCTCCTTGACCTCACTGCAGCCTTCGACACTGTGGACCATAGTATCCTCCTCCACCGTCTTCATGTGGAGGTCGGTCTCTGCGACACAGTCCTGGACTGGTTCAAATCTTTCCTCTCCAATAGGCTGGAATGTGTTAGTCTTGGCAACGCCACGTCCCAGACAGTCTCTGTCTCCTGTGGTGTCCCTCAGGGGTCGGTTCTGGGGCCCCTGTTGTTTTCCCTTTACATGCTGCCTTTAGGTCAAATTATTAATCAGTTCAACATTTCTTTTCACTGTTATGCCGACGATACACAGCTTTACATCAGGACTGGAGCATCCTCATCTTCCACCTTGTCATCTCCATCTTCACTCACTGCCCTCTCTGCCTGCCTGGAGGCAATTAGGGCATGGATGAATCAGAACTTTCTTCAATTAAACTGCTCCAAGACCGAGGCCATACTGATTGGCACCCCTCACCAGGTACAGACATCTACTATAACAACACTTTCCTTTTCTGGACAAGACATCCCCCTCTCCACCTCTGTTACTAATCTTGGAATAAAAATGGACTCCAATCTTACATTTGAAAATCACATTAAGCTTCTGTTTAAAACTTGCTTCTTCCATCTTCGAAACATCTCCAGACTTCGCCCATCCCTAACTTTTTCCGATGCTGAGAAGCTCGTCCATGCTTTTGTCTCCTCCAGGCTCGACTACTGCAACTCCCTGTTTATTGGAATCCCTGGCAAAAACCTTCAGAAACTTCAATATATTCAAAACAGTGCTGCAAGGATCTTGTTGCGAGTTCGTAAATTTGAACATATTACGCCCATTCTTCATAACCTTCATTGGCTTCCTGTCGCCTACAGAATTCAGTACAAAACTGCTCTCATTACACATCAATGCTTACATGGAGCTTCACCAGATTATCTGAAGGATATTCTTATTCCACACTCATCCACCCGGTCGCTGCGGTCACAGAACAGTAATCTCCTTCACATTCCGAGAACCAAATTAAGGACCATGGGAGACCGGGCTTTCAGTGTGGCTGCCCCCCGCCTGTGGAACTCTCTTCCTGACTGTCTGAGGGTCCCACAGTCTGTGGTTGACTTTAAGAGCGGCTTGAAGACCTTTCTTTTCAACCGAGCATACTCTGCCTCCTCATGATTCTACTTTTGATCTTAGTTGATACTGTTATTGATTTTACTTGTTTTATTACTTGTTTTATTGACATTTAATTTCTGTTGCACCGTGTAGCACTTTGAGATTTTCATTAATGAAAAGTGCGTTATAAATTGAATTCATTATTATCATTATTATTATTATTAAATCTTTTAAACAAAATCCATCTATCTATCATCTTTACCCGCTTTATCCTTATCGGGTCCTGGAGGTCACTGGTGCCATATCCAGCACTGTGCGAGAGGCAGGGGACACCCCGGACAAGTCTCAAGTCCATCACAAATAATTCAAAATACAAAAGTAAACTATATTGCATAAACATTTAACAAAAAAAAAAAAAACTTCACAGTCTTAATCATATTGCATTCATCCATATTTCAAATATGTATGGAAGGATTTTGTTTAAAATATTTATTAAATATATTTGGTAAATCTTTTAAACAAAATCCATCCATCCATCATTGATTATATTTATCTGCTTTTTTCTTATTGAATCGCATGTGCCCATATCCAGCAGTAACTGTTCAAGAGGCGGGGGACACTCTGGACAGGTCTCAGGTTCATCACAGAATACAAAAGTAAACAGAGTATTGCATAAACATTTAACTCAAAATAAAATACAGATTTCACAGTAGTTGTTTTTTTTTAACCATATTGCTAACATTTGCTACATTTTCAAAACAAACTAAATGTGAAATGTACAGACTTCAGTCTCAATCATGTTGCATTTGGTAAATCTTTAAAACAAAATCTGAAACAAAATCTCAAATCTTGTGCATGTCTGTATAAAAACACTTCAGAGCTGTAATGTGTAAACCATCTAAATGGTATGATGTAGAACTCTTTTTAATCAGTAATGACTAGATGATTTTGCAGAAAAATAAGCTGATCAACATGGTCAGGAGTAAGAGTGCTGCACTGTGCAGTCACATTGGCCCTCATGCACAAACCGTTCGTACGCACAGATTTGTTCTTACACAGTGCGTACGAGTGATTTAGGATCATTTGTGGCATTCAACAATGTTTTCGTATCCTACGATTTTCTTCAGATACGAACAAAATTTACGAGTGGTCCGGACCTGTCGTATAATTTAGGAGCGTCAGTCAGCTGTCATCCAGACGGATCTTCTGCACGAATAACTTCATATTTCGTTATTTAGAAAATATTTTGGGTTTAAAAAAATCACGCACCATAATTATTCTTGACAATAGGTTATTCTGTTTGAATTAGAATTATAATTTTAAGTTTAATTTGTCTGGTGTGTCGCGCAGGCCGTGCGCTCCCCTTGGTCATCAAAGCCGCTCCTCATATTAACACCCAGGTACATAAAATCCCCATACACCGCCGCAGAACAAGTACGAATTAAGACTGATCTTGTGCCAAACACCATCGGAGCAATTGATTATTATATCTGATTCGAAATATAACCTGCAGAATGTGGTTGCGCCCTGACCAGGAGGTGCGCGATGAGCAGGAGGTGCGCGCATCATTTGTGCTGCAAAACATGTTGGCACGCATCTTGCAGCGTGGCATTTATTGTCCATCCATCTCCTGACCACCTCCTGTCATGTTGGCACGCGTCTTGACCACCTCCTTGCGCAGCAAGACGCGTGCCAACATGACAGGAGGTGGTCAAGGATTGACCATCTCCTGACCACCTCCTGTCCGTGCTGCGGCGAGACGTTTGTTTGAAGCCATTTTCAGATCAAACCATCTATTCTTGATTTCTGATACTGTACGACCCACGGGAGACAAAACATATGCACTACAATATTAATATGATGTTAACTGTAGTTTCGAGACATTTTAAAATGCTTCTGTTCAAAAACACATCCGACACTTGCGGGGGGGGGGGGGGGTAGCGGTGCGCCACAGCTCTTCTGAATAAGTGAAACTACACAGTTGTTTACACTAACATTAAAAATATTTGACCATCCGACACCTGCGGGGGGGGTGGGGGGTGGGGGGGTAGCCACAGCGCGACTGAGAGCAGATCTCCGAACGCGTGAAGTTCCTCCTTTTACTTCTTGAGTTTGAATGAATGGACACTTCCTGCTGTCTGACATCAGGAAGCTGTGGCCTTATATGGTGTTTTGAGGGGTGGGAATTATGTAAATAACCTTCACGCGTGCACGCGCAGCTGTTTAGGACAGGTGGGATTCATTAAATATACGCACTGCATTTACACACGTTTCCTCATGATAGAAGACTTTGTTGAATCTGACGTGGCATGTTCGTACGAACGCTTCGTACGAACAAAAGTAGGAGATATTTAGGATAAAAATACGAACATTTTCGTGCATGAGGGCCACTGTCTCCTGCTGTAGAGGACACTTTGCCAGGGATGCACAGGTAGTGTTTAGCTATTTTAGACAGTAGAGGAAACTCTCCCTCATGAAATCTCTACCACTGGAGAGGGTCTGCTGAGAGAGTCAGTGGAGGGACTTCCAGGTACTTCTTCAGCTCTTCTTCAGCTGTGGTTCTGATGGATTTAGTGGGCACACTGACCTGGTGAAATGTCTTTCCTAAAAGATGAACCAGTGCTGACTTTCTTTTTGGAGGGGGACCTTCATCTTGGCTTGGTGCTGGACCCTGGCTGTGTGTGTCATCTGGCATCTCTTCAACAACAACAACAAAACAGGGCTAATTTAGAGTGCAACACCGCATGAATTTTTCAAAAACAATTTGGAGTTAGAACAAAAAGTTGGCATATGTTTATTGACGTAAAATTTTCGCCTATTTTTGCCAGACCTACTCTGAGCAATACTGCAGCCGTGACTGGTTCTGAATACTGTGGTTAAGCTAGTCGCCTTGTTGAAAATAGTAAAGCCAGACGGTACTCGACTTTGACTTGACATCTTTACAGGAGACAACCGCTCTACCCCTTGCACTGCCTACTACTGCAATTACTTTTCAAAAAGGGACATATTTAATACTTTTTTACCTGTTCCCTCTCGTACTGCTGTGTCTTCTTTTCATTTCATTTCTCACTTCCCGCCGCCACTCAGTCAGAACTCAGTTGTAAACAATGCTTCTTCTTCTTGATGAGTTTAATGGAGGTTGGCAATGGCAAAAAACTATAGTTGTGCATTACCACCACCAACTGGTAAGGAGTGTGGACCACATCACTACCGGTACATTGTGCTGCATTCAATGTTGTCGGAAAAAAGAGTTTCACGTTCGTAATGTCCAGCTGGGGTGGCAAACAGGGTGGCAAGGCTCTCTGTTGGGGGGGCAACTGCCACCCCATGCCACCCCAGTAGATCCGCCCCTGCGGAGCACGCTCTGGACTGGAGGAGCAACGAGCTAACATGCTAACAGACCTCACTGTAAATGCCCTGGACCACACGAAGCAGTGGAAAAGTACAGGCAGCCTCAGATCTTGGAGGAGCAACGAGCTAACATGCTAACTAACGGAGGAAGGCTTCACCAGCTCCCAGTAGGAAATTAACTATTTTTTCCCTTCATTATGGGTCCAAAAGTATGTGTTTTTTGATAATTATGTAGGGTACTGTGTTAGGGTAGGCTAAGTGCTTATTAAATGGTAAATGGAGCTTATTTATATAGTGCTTTCCAGCCCCCTGTGAGGAGCCCCAAAGCGCTTTGCAATACCAACCATCCACCCATTCATACACACATTCATACACCGGTAGTGGTAGCCTGCCTTGCCAGGCGCCATCCAGGCCTACCGGGAGCAACTCAGGGTTAAGTGTCTTGCCCAGGGACACAACGACACATGGTGAGCGGACGCGGGATTCGAACCACCAACCTTCGATCGGGGGTCGACTGCCATTACCACTGTGCCACGGCCGCCCTTATTAATATAGTACTGTACATGTATATGGTGCAGTATTTATGTATGTTCCGACTTACGTCGAAATTCGACTTACGACGGGGTGTAGGAACGGATCTCAGTCGTAAGTCGAGGACTACCTGTATTATTATGTGCCTCTTTGTTCCATCTACAAAAACAGGTACAGCTTAAGTAGCACATTTTACATTGTTTAACCATCGTCCACTCCAGTTTCCTGAAGTGTTCTTGACATATTCTTTGTTGCATTTTTGTTCCCATTTGGAGCCAAGATTGCAATGTGCTCAAACAGCTTGGATCAGTACTATTTTGGCTCTCTGCAATGTATCTGTATGTTGCAGTTTGGGTTATAATGGTTGAATTAGCTTAATTGTAATTTAACATTTAAATAACTATTTTCTTCTAAATATAAACATTTAAATAACTATTTTCTTCTAAATACCACTAAACAAATCTTGAGTACTTCCAGTGATACCACAGTTTGAGAAACATGGATTTAGAGAACTATAATTTAATGTTCCTTCATTATAAGGGTCTAGTTTTTCAGCTGTGAGCCTGCCTTAAAAGAATGTGACTAACAAAAAGAGCCTTTTCATTTAAACTAGAGACTTGCCTGAATATCAGTTTAGATTTTACAGTGATACACCGCGGTACATTTTGGATCTCTGCACAAAACGATAAAAAATGAACACTGTAAGAAATCTGTAAGAAAAACTAATTCAGTAAGGATTCAAGCTTTAAAAAGGTTTGTGGCCTAAACAGTGCTTCTATGTAAAACATTTTGTGCGATAGTTCCCTAACCATAAAATCAAAGCTATTATTTTTCGTGCAGGTGTTGCTTATATCTAAAAATAACATTGTGTGTATCAGTCGCTAGCAAGAGCCACAGAGACAGAGAAGTGTGGAAGGACAGACTGCCTTCTGCTGTCATTGAACCTGTGACCTTTATGTTTTTCTATGGGCTCCAGCAGCACCAGGCCAACCTGACAGACTTGAATGTTCTTTGGCTGGAGAGGCTTGCTTGATGACATTCAACCATGTCCCAAGAGAGGGTTTCTTGGCGCCCAGCTCTGCGTTTTACAAGGTCTCCCAGACTCAGGCAATCCAGAAGCAGGTGTGGATAATAATTAAGTATGATTACAAGACATTAATCCATCCACAGATTGACAGCCACAGCTGTACCAGCATTCTAGAGGGCTTGCTGGACTCACTACAGCATGTGCAGCCAAAACAGTTATCTTTTAAACGAGGTTTATGTTTCATTTATTTGTCTAAATGTTTTTGTTTGTTTTGGTGATATTTTAACTGTTCAAAATAAAATAAAGAAATAAGTTATATAATGTGCTTTTTTTTGTTTGTTTCTGACTCAATAAAACATTCAACAATATCATCAAAGTTCATGTTCAATAGTCCAGGTAAAAAAAACATCCAACAAAGTTCAGTCAGGTCATCTAGACGGTTTCTTTTTATTTTTGTTGAGACGCTTTGTCCTTTATCCATATACTGTATATATATATATATACTTTGTATAATAGAAGGGACATTTTAGATATTTTGATTTTGGTTCTGTGGAAAACTTATGAACAAAAATAACTTGCCTGTAGTCAATATTTATTTGAATAACCTCAGTTTAAAGAAACAGTTCATTTCTGATCGGGTAATGAGCTGCTGTCTTAAAAGTCTACTCTCAAAAATCACATAGGAATTTATGCAACCACTGCTGATGCCTTCACAACACTCTATGCTCGTCATTTTATTAGTATCCCAACAAAAATATGATGTTCTTCCTGCAAGAAGTGCCAAAGACTTCACTGGAAGTGCTACAACTGCTGCTGCCTCTACTTGTGCTAAAAAATAAAAAAAACATCAATCACTTAACTAATTCTGTGATTTTCTTTTAAATTTTGATGCAAATAAATCATATTGTGCTAAAGTACATTTGTCCTGTGAAACTAAAAGTGTCTAACTAGTTAAGAACTTTTCCAATGTAAAATGAAAAGCATAGCTGAACTATTGTTACTTTTTAAACATATTTGATTTGTTTCCTTTGTCTATCTCTACACCTCATAATGTATGGGTTTATAAAATGGTGACCATGTGAATGGTTATGAAACTTCTGAAATAGAAGTTTTAAACCAACAGTAATTTATCATGTTCTTGGCCTGCTACTTGGACAGTGGCACCAAATTGAGGTCCATTCTGTTTTTTTTCTCTCTCTCTCCATCTGTCTCACCAACCATCCCTGCAGGTGCTGTGAGTAGGCAATGCCGATTGTTCCTCAGCTGTCTCCATGACAGTTGATTACCTCCCTACATAAGGCTGACTTAAAACCAGCACTCATTGTCGGAGTATTGATTTCCTTCTGTTGATTAACTGACAAGCTCTGCTACTTGTTGTGAACACCGAATTTGAGATATTACTAAAGAGAGATTGTTGTTTTCTGCAGAATATGTGCAAATACAGTGATACAGTGGTTGCTTCTCATCTGCTCCTGAGTATCTCCTCCAGTTGGGAACACCATCCAAATCCTGAAAAAAGCTACAGAAATAAAGCAATATCTGTTGGTGTGCTTATTCTCCATCTCTTGGAACATCTCTACCTAAATGACTTACCGTATTTTCTGGACTATAACTCGCACCTTTTTACCTAATTTGCATGCCCTGCAACTTTTAGAGAGGTAAGACTTGTTTATGGATTTTTTCCCATATTTTTAGACCAATTTTTGGCTCAGATATGACAGTTTTTCCATTTTGGCAAAAATGGTGCAGTACCAATTTTGGCCGCTAGGGATGCAGTACCACCCAAACTTACAGAACATAATCACTAGATGGATATTTACAACAAATTAGCTTCATGAGATGTTTGAGATAAAATTCGATGTTTTATAGACGTAAATGTGTCGCGGTTAGCTTTGTTGATTTTTCCTTGTACGTTTGAGAAAATAGCTCATAAACCACACAGCAGATTTTTTTTCAAACTTACAGAAAGTAATCACTAGATGTACATTTACAAACTGTTAGCTGTTGGAGTTATTTGAGATAAAATTTGATGTTTTATAGACGTAAATGTGTCGCGGTTAGCTTAGTTGATTTTTCCTTGTACGTTTGAGCAAATAGCTCATAAACCACACAGCAGATTGTTTTTCAAACTTACAGAAAGTAATCACTAGATGTACATTTACAAACTGTTAGCTGTTGGAGTTATTTGAGATCAAATTCAATGTTTTATAGACGTAAATGTGTCGTGGTTAGCTTCGTTGTTTTCCTTGTACTTTTTCAAAGCAAAAATAATTAAATCCAGCAGATTTGACAATTACGTGAATTTATTAAGGAACGGTTAAGCTAAGACACATGCTTGCTATAATTTTCAGCAGACAAATAATTGTTTTTACTGTGTTAATCTTTTGAAAAGTCCTTCCGTGCATGCTTCTGTGGTCGTCATTTTCAGCAGGGCAAATGACGCGCTGACGCGTCGCCTAGCAATGACGCATAATAGATGCGACTTATATAAAGGTGCTATCTGTTTATGTATTTTTCCAATTTATTGACAATAATTGGACAAAGCAACTTATATAAAGGTGCAACCTATAGTCCAGAAAATACTGTACCCTGATAACAGATCCTGGAATAATTATGTTACATCCAAAGCCTGAAAACAAAGAGTACAACAGTGAGAAAAATCATCACATCAATTATCTCGCAATGATCCCTGGCTATGAACTCATCTTTTGCATGATTGTCTTTCACATATCCTCCCATCCCTATTTTTTTCCAGTCCCTTGTACATAAACCTACTTACCATTTTGTTTGCCTATTGAAAGGCAGACATTATATGGCAAAGTTAAAACAAGGCCTTTGCTCATCCTGGTCATACCATCTAATCTGCTTTATATATTTTATCAACACTTGATACTGTACACATTTATGCCACCTATAGGCAGCCTGTCACACAATATTTTCATCACTTCAGCTCTGATGCCAAGGTCACAAATCAAGGTCAAAAGTTAAACAAGGCATTTTCGTTTCTGGGCCACTGCTAGATATGTTTATATTGCTGTATAAAAATAAAATAAAATGTTGGGCGTATAATGGGCTAAATGCTGTACACTTGTTATTCTTGTCTTCATTATAGCTTTTAGGTTTTAGTACTCTGAACTCTGGGTTAATGTATTTACCAAAAATGATACTTCGAAAAAATCTATTTACAGCAGGTAGAATATTATTTGTTTTTAAACTGTCCACTATGAGTCACAGGGTCAGGCACAATGTGGAAGTCTCTTTTTTTTTCTTTTATGTTTGAAAAACAAGCACTCGTAGAAACATTGAATCTGTTTTGTTTGATTGAAACTAAATGTTTTGTTAATATTTGCTGCTATTTTTATTTTTTTTTAATTGGTGGTTTGCCTCTTTTTTCTCAGGGGAACATTTGCCCTCATGCACGAAAATGTTCGTATTTTTATCCTAAATTTCTCCTACTTTTGTTCGTACGAAGCGTTCGTACGAACATGCCACGTCAGATCCAACAAAGTCTTCTATCCACAGGAAACGTGTGTAAACGGGCTGCTTAAAGTTGATGGATCCCACCTGTTCTACTCACCTGCGCGTGCTCGCGGGAAGGTAATTTACATAATTTCCACCCCTCAAAACACCATATAAGGCCACGCTTCCTGCCTTCTGACAGCAGGAAGTGTCCATTCATTCAAACTCAAGAAGTAAAAGGAGGAACTTCACGCGTTCGGAGATCTGCTCTCAGTGGCGCTGTGGCTACCCCCCACCCCCCGCAGGTGTCGGATGGTCAAATATCTCTAATTTTAGTGTACTGTGTTACATTTAGTTTCACTTATTCAGAAGAGCGCACCGCTGCCCCCCCCCCCCCCGCAAGTGTCGGATGTGTTTTTGAACAGAAGCATTTTAAAATGTCTCGAAACTACAGTTAACTTCATATTAATATTGTAGTGCATATACTGTGTGTCCCGTGGGTCGTACAGTATCAGAAATCAAGAATAAATGGTTTGATCTGAAAATGGCTTCAAACAAACGTCTCGCCGCAGCACGGACAGGAGGTGGTCAGTCTGCGAGATGGATGGACAATACTGTAAATGCCACGCTGCGCAGACGCGTGCCAACATGTTTTGCAGCACAAATGTGTCATGCGCGCACCTCCTGGTCATCGCGCAACCACATTCTGCAGGTTATATTTCGAATCAGATATAATAATCTATTGCTCCGATGGTGTTTGGCACAAGATCAGTCTTAATTCGTACTTGTTCTGCGGCGGTGTATGGGGATTTTATGTACCTGGGTGTTAATATGAGGAGCGGCTTTGATGACCAAGGGGAGCGCACGACTCACTGAAGCCTGCGCGACACACCAAACAAATTAAACTTAAAATTATAATTCTAATTCAAACAGAATAACCTATTGTCAAGAATAATTATGGTGCGTGATTTTTTTAAACCCAAAATATTTTCTAAATAACGAAATATGAAGTTATTCGTGGAGAAGATCCGTCTGGATGACAGCAGACTGACGCTCCTAAATTATACGACAGGTCCGGACCACTCGTAAATTTTGTTCGTATCTGAAAAAAATCGTAGGATACGAAAACATTGTTGGATGCCGCAAATGATCCTAAATCACTCGTACGCACAGTTTAAGAACAAATCTGTGCGTACGAACGGTTCGTGCATGAGGCCATTGTCCAGTTGAAAACACATTTGGGGGATTCTGGGTTTATTTCCACTGACTGACGTCTCTTGCAGCTCCTGAGTGGCAAGGCAGAGCTAATCATCTTCAGCTGGTTCCTGTTCTGTTGTTGAGGACCCTATGTATTTAAGGCAGCATGGACCAACTAGACTACTGGAACATTGTCCAAATCTGGTAATTTGTCTGGTCCTAGTAAAATCTGATTTATTTTGCAAGATTAAACTAAACTTGATTTTTTTTCCCTTGTGCTCCTCATAGCTCTTGATCCTCAGTCTCTCACTCCTGGAACCTCCTTGTGACTTCCCCTCCTCATGTCCCTTGTGTCCTATGGTCATCCTCTGGATCGCCATCTGCAATCTACAACAAAACAAGTGCCATCTAAACATCTCATCATCCCTGAGATCCGTCCTGTCACTCTCACTGCTCGCTGCTCACCTTGGTCTGCTCTGTCAAACTGGAATCTCCATGGTCCCTTCTCTCCTACAAACAAGTAAGCTAAAGAACATTTTTACTGATTGATCATCCAATTTAAATAATTATATGCACCATACTTCCTATCCTGCAACTCCCTGTTCCTGTTTGTACACTTGTGAAAATAAACACTTGCCTTTTTTATACGACGTGGTTTCTCGTGTTTCAGTTTTCTCTCTGGGTTTCCAATTGTCTGTACACATGTGAGAATATTGGAGTAAACGGCAGCATTACTAGGTCTAAAGGTTTTTATTAAATAATCAAAGAAATAAAGGTCAACTCTGATTAGAACCATAACTTAGTCATTTGCAAAAATAAGGAACAAAAAAATGCAGCAGATTTAGTTTAATCAGTATTTGGTCTCAGGATAGATAATTACAAAATTAATTTTAAAATTGAGCACAATTTCTGAGCAAAGGGTAAGCACAGCAGGAAGTGACCTTGCATGTATTCAGCACAGACTGAAAAAGCAATAATCCATATACAGGTAGTCCCCGATTTACGAGCGAGATCCGTTACAACGAGGCGCTCGTAAACCGGAAATCTCGTAATTTGGAACGGCCGCCATGTCTCTCGTAAATCCGGAAATTCGCTCGTAAATTGGAACGGTTTCGCTAGCGCGACTACAAACACTCTATTTTCATCCAAAAACTGCTTATGAGTGCATAAAAATGATCGGAAACGTGTGTCTATATGTTTATCTAACTAACTGTTGTGAAAAAACACATGAAAACTCAGTATTTTTTGCGTTTTTTCCAAAAATTCGCCAGCTCGTAAGTCTGGAACCTCGTAGATCAGAGCGCTCGTAATTCGGGGACTACCTGTAACATGAACAGATCTCTTGAGTTGTACAAAATGTACACATGTCTATGTAACATAATTTACTTACAGGTACATAAATTTACACTTTAAGAATAGTAAATATTGGTACATCTACTTTTTTATTGCTAAGGGGAAAAGGGGAAAGTTTTGGGTTAATAAGCTGAACAGAGTCCATCCATAACTATTGGCTGTGGGAGACAGATGGAAGCTGTAAGGCATGTGAAAATGATTTTTCTCTCTGGAACTAATTATACACATAGTAGCTATAAGTATGAGATCTGTGGTTTGGTTGGGAATACACTGCAAATTGTACATATATAACTGATAAGCCACATAGGCCACAGGTCATCCGGTATCATGGGGATGTAATTTTTTTCGAACAATTAACCAAGATAATTAAAGTAGTTTATGATTTTTACACACAAAAGTATCTCTGCAGGAAGATATAATTCATGAAATAAGTAGGATGGAGTTTTGGTTTGATAATGAAAGTGCTACAAGAATAATAGTAAGTAAACACCCAATAGCAAAAATAATTCACCTTGGCGAAAATGCGCAATCAGTTTCTAGGCTAATAGTTAAGAATTATTGGACTGAATTGTACAAAGAGCAGAAAATGTAATTATATTTTATGTGACTTTACATTTTACCAATAATTAGCTCAATTTAATTCACAAATCGTGTCAACAAATTTGGGGTGAAATAATTGTTATATTCGTAATGGACTTGTGATTTGTCCAGGGTGCCTCCACCTCTCGCACAGTGACTGCTGGAAATGGGTGACCCCGTGACCCGAAATGGAAGAAGTGGGTGTTGAGACAAATGTGTAAAGGTTTGTAAGAACATGATTCAGCCATTTTTGAGACAAATGTTGATTTCATGCATTCATCATGCATCATCTGTTTCTACTTAATCAAAGGAGATTTAAACATTATACTTTGTTGTATTTACTCACTGTGATTGTGAATGATAAACAGTCCCATGTAATCATTCTTACCATCATGTCGGTGAGGTACAGAAATAACTGGTTGTTTTTTATACCATCAAGGGTTGATTGATATGATATTATGATATGGTGAGGTGTTTTCAGCAGAATCCTTGACTCGGATTCCATTCCTGCGTGCCTGTAACCGACCCTTGGATGACAACTCAGACATGGAGGGAGAGGGGGTAATAGGAAGATTATTCTAAAAAACTAACTTGTCTGGTCCACAGAGGCAGAGCAGGTCAGAGTTTCACATGGATGAGAGCACCGATTACAGTATTATCTTGTAATTGCATGCTCTGTGAATGTTGGACTATTTTCCAAAGCTTTGTTAATAAATCTGAACTACACCTTGGTCTGTTTGGGAATCTCCTTTTTTGGGGGGAATCGCCTCCCCCTCCCCCCACACAACAATGGTGCTGTGAGCGGGGTTCCTCAGGTGGCTATCTCGGACTCTCAGGCCAGACATCTGATCAGACTGGAGTGGCAAACCTCCAACCCTCAACCTAGAGTTTTAGGGAGACAAAGAGCTGGCTACAGAAGTCCGTGATTGTCACTGCTGGGATCCAAACACACTTTTAAAAGAACAACATATGGTGGATGGATGGATGTGTGTTATATGTATTTTTTACACTTTCATAATTTAACTGTAATATGTTCAGATTTTTAGAACCAAGGTCCTAAAAATGTGCAAACATTACCCATAGTGATACTCAGTAACATGATTTTAGATAATGTTGACCCCCAAGTTAGCAGTCTGAGAAAGAGACAGTCAGGCGTAGAAAAGGTGGTTTTGTTTACAAGTGTGATATTCAGGTCTGGAAGGAGAAAAGAACAAGGTGAGAATTCTTGTGATTCTTCAGGTTTAGATGAATGATGTATTTTGTTTATTAGTTTTTCTTACTGATGTTTGCATTTGTCGAAGGAGCCAGAGAGGAGGGATAGACGACTTCCTAGACAACTGCCTAGGTTTCCACTGGAGAGTAGAGGATCCAGAGGGGAGATGATTTGAAGGCACAAAATTATATCAGGGTAAAGTCAAAAGAAATAAGGAGGTTTTGGAAGACTTGAAGAGCCAGGACTTTGAAGTTGCTGGAGAAGATAACAAAAGTTAGAAAAACTTCAAAGTCCATAGTCAATAATCTATGAAATCCAACAATGTTCAGTCAGTTCATTTAAACAATTTCTTTGTGTGTGTGTGTGTGTGTTTGTGTGTGTGTGTGTGTGTGTGTGCGTGTGTGTGTGTGTGTGTGTGTGTGTTGAGATGTTTCAACCTCCATCCAGAAGGCTTCATCAGTCTGAGGAAACACCAAACAAAACTGAAAGTTATGCACCATAACTCATGTTCCCTGAAGGAAGGGAACGAGGTGCAACATACTTGCTATGGGAATTGCGCCCCCGCGCTATTACCTGAAGGAATAAATTCACGCCTTTTACGGCAGGGGACGTCACCCGCGCCAGAGGTACCACCCTTTAGGTACTTAGCAGTAGCGGCTGGTGATTTTTTTTAATGGGGGGGCGCAATCTAGTGGTCATGAGTCAGCACGAACATGAGTCTGTGAGCAGATTAATGCCTCTAGTAGTTTTGTAATTTTTATTAATAATAAATTTGTAAACCTGAATATCTCTCACCCACAGCATATTACTGAATTAACTCATTTTTCTCTCTACAGAGACTGAGGAACAGATTCTACCCTGAGGCTGTTAGACTCATGAATCTTTAACCTGAAGAATCAATGTGAAATATCACATGTTGCTACTGATCTGTTTCATGTTGCTGCTGATCTGTTTCATGTTGCTGCTGATCTGTTTCATGTTGCTGCTGACAAAAAAATCTGTTTCATGCTGCTGTGTTCATCCGTGTTCATCTGCTCATACAGACTCATGTTCGTACTGCTGTTTGGAGTAATGTTTTCTATGATATTAGTGCTTAGTGTATTTTTAGTTGATGTTTTTCTTAGTTCATATCTTGGATGTTATTACTGTTTTTCTTTTACTTTTTGTTGTTGGATGTAACTGGGACCCTGTGTACATAATCTTGTTTCATCACATGTACCACATGTGGTGCAAATGACAATAAAGATTCTCTGACTCTCTGATTTAGGGCTTTTTCAATTATGCTAAATATGAAAAGGTGGGTTTTGGCACCTTTCTCTTCCATATAAATAATAAAATATTGGGACATGGACAATATTTACTTTTCTTGGTAGTCAAGAGAATAGCAATGGCTATTAGTCAGCTTTCTAATTATTTAACATATAACAACTATTTATTTTATGAATATTGTGTACATTTAATAGCAACAATTCAAATTCACATTGCACTTGTAAAGATGTAACTAGTTCTCCTCACTTTTTCACAATACAGAACTACTATGATGAAAAACGTAAAAACCTACATCATGCATTTACTGGTAGCTTCTCTCACCTCTAGCTGAATGTCTTCTTCTTCAAGATGTCCTCAACCAGAACTGCCCAGTGTCTCTTGTTCCTGCAACAAGCAACAGAACCAAAGTAAGAGTCCTTATAAACCATCAATCATCCCTCAAGATCAAGAACTGCTTTACTTATCTAATATCCTCTCCTGTCCACCCATAGCTTGCTCAACTCCCTTTTTCCTGGAAAGAAAATAAAGAGACTTACAGTATTTTTGTAACTGTTTTCTGTCTGTCCTTCGGTTCTTTGTAATACCAATACCAATATCAACTACCTCATACATATACTGTGTACATAAACTTCATATGCTGCTTTGTCACTCTATTACAAATGTCAATGCCAGAACTTTCATTTTATTTTATAGATATACTTTTTACACTTTTATACTACTATGCAAAAAACTCAGGACAGTATTACACTTTTATTATTTCATTTTATGCTTATGTTTATTAAATGTTTAGTGTTTTAGTGTTGGTGTAACTTTTCATACTTTCATACTACTACTATGCAAAAACTACTATGCAAAAACTCAGGACAGTATTACACTTTTATTATTTCATTTTATGCTTATGTTTATTAAATGTTTCAGTGTTTTAGTGTTTAAATGTTTACTGTTGCACCGAGGGACAGAGAGAAATGCAATTTCAATCCTGTGTATGTCCTGTACATATTGCAGTTTTGACAATAAAGTTGACTTTGACTTGACTTTGACTTTCTTTCACAATGAATAAATCCTTCTGTTGCTTGGCTACTTTAACTATAGCTTTGAAACAACAGTACAACTTAACTGAAAGTTGAGGGGTGGAACAGAGCCATGTTTATTCATTATTCACTCAGATTTATTCATTATGAATTATGACAATGACACCATTACAAACTGCTGAGTGCTTGAACAAAAAGAGAACAGTTAACAACAGACTCTGTGTGGAGTAACAAGTTCATGAGCTGACAAGAGTCAGACGTTCAGGTTTATAACTAGCAACTTTTATACCGTTTGTGGCATTACTCATGCCCTGTCATCTGTTCATCCACAGTGATCTTTATAATATTAAAATTAAATTAAAATAATTATATAATCACTCTTTCATAACATGAAAAATTCAAACTATTTAATGCTTAAATCTTTCTGCTACTTGGTTTCTTTAAATTTAGAGTGTCTTTGAAACAACAACACAACTTATAATGAAACTAAAGTTTAACTAAACTAAAACTAAAGTTTATTTATTCATTCAGATTTATTCATCAGAAAAATTGCAACTGCTGCAAAACGAAACGAGACAAAAGTTAACACAGACACTCTGAGGAGTAAAACAGTTCATGAGCTGAAGATGGACAGACAGGAGTCGTCTTCAGACATTCGGGTTTATAACTAGCAACTTTTATAATGTTTGCTGGTGAAGATTCTCAGTCATTTTTTTAATGTTGTACAGTACACAACAACGTTCATAAGCACAGCTAGTAGCTAGCTACTGTATGTGACTCACCGCAACACCCACACACACAGACACACAACACGTCACGCACACAGATGAGATCAGCTCAAACTTTGCTCATGTGCGCTTAGCGATTTATTAAACTCACTAATTATTACTTGATTACCTGTGTAGAAGGCAGGCACCATTAATAATTACTGCTGTTTCAACGTCGCTTAGTTGCGTGTGATCAGCTCTGACTGTGTAAACAGAGAGGGTCCCTCCTCGGCTCGAACCGGAAACACGCTGGCGATCCGCAGCGATCACGAGACGAGTCCAGGCATCAGAGCGGCGAAAACTGCGCCCTGAAGAGTCCAATAGTTTTGGACAGATGGGACATAAACTGCGCATGCGCTAGCGCTAGTTATAATTAGATTCAATGGAAAAGCTGCCGGCTACGCCCAGCGGGGAACCGGAAGTATGTCACAATCAGAAAACGTTTTTTGAAACAAACAACTCATCATTACTCATAAAATATTTATCCTACACAACTAAAAACATATATGCATACATTTCGAAATATTTTTATTTTATTATTTCATTTTTATAAAAAAAAAAAAAAATCTTCAAATGGTGAAGAGCTGTAGTTCCAAGGAGGGGTGGCGTCCCTAGCACCCTCTAGTGGCGGCCGCCCCTGGTACTTAGGCGACTGACGCCCCTCCAACTGTCTCCAAAATTGCACTTCACCGAGCTTTCAGCATTGAAAAGGGCCAGCTATGTTGCACCTCGTTCCCTTCCTTCAGGGAACATGAGTTATGGTGCATAACTTTCAGTTCCCTTTCAGTTCGGTCTCTCGGTGCAACATACTTGCTATGGGAATGTAATTCATTCACGCCCTTGAAATGCTCAGTGAAATGCCTGTTAGTGTGAACGTCTGCCCTTGACCAGAAGGCATCTCAAAGCTACTTTCTATTGTGTATTAGAAAGAACAGCCTGAGTGACATCACACGCAGTAACATCCAAACTGTAGTACTTTGCAAAAGTGTTTAAAGAGCTCCAGTTCGCAGTAGCACAAATGTCTGCAACTGACACGCCCTTGAACAATGACCAGGAAGTGGCCAAGCCCCTGGTTGAGTGAGCATGGACTCCAGGGGGCACTTGTTGACCTTTGCTACCGTGTACCCTTTTAATGGCCTCCGTCACCCAATGTGAGAGACGCTGTCTTGATAGGGCCTTTCCTGTAGCAGGTGCGGCAAAACATACAAACAGTTGGTTTGTTTTTCTCCATTCGGCTGTTCTCTGCATGTAGATGCGTAAAGCCCTCACTGGGCAGAGAGCCTGTAGCCTTTCCTGTTTCTGAGTGAGGACAGGATCAGGCGGAAAGGAGAAGAGATCAAAGTCTAGACTCCTATGGTTCAGAGTCAAGACCTTGGGGGTGTATGCAGGATTAGTGTGACCTTTGACCCGTCAGGAGCGAATCTAGTACACATTGGATGTACAGACAATGCATTGAGGTCACCCACGCGTTTCGCCGAGCAAAGAGAAGAGCAGTTTTATAAGATAGAAGATCTGTCTTAATCTCGCTAAGAAGGCTCGAATGGCGGGTCGCAAAGAGCCCCCAAGACCAAGCCAAGATCCCAACCAGGGGTCAATGTCCTGCTGGGTGTCTTAGTTTGAAGCACACCTTTCATATATCTCATTATGATTGGATGTGCTCCAGGAGTCCTGTGTCCCAAGCCCACGTGACAGGCAGAGATAGCTGCAAGGAACACTTTAATCGTTGAATAACAACGACCCTTTTCCAGTAAGTCCAGAAGGAATGTTAGTAGTTGAGCCAGGTCGCAAGCATAATATTTTTTTTTTTCTTCTGAGCACCAGGCTTCGAAGCAACACCACTTTTGTGCATATAGGGACTGTGTTGACCCGGCACGGGCATTTTGTATGGTTTTTACCACATTCTCAGGTAGGGCCAAAGCCATCAGCCTGTCCTTCTCAGCTAACAGGCTGGAATTAATTCCAGATCCTGGCCTAAGCAGCTGGAATGCGACTTCCTATGTGAGTATTTGAGTGTCAACCAAGTTGGGGAGTGGGCCTCCACGTTGATGTGTTAACAGACTTCCCTGATCGAGTCTCCTTGAAGACAGATGAAGTCCATTAATTTTATTAGATTGAGTCTGGACAGGAAAGCTACTGTTTCCCTCCAAGATAGGATTTATTGGATTGAGGGGCTACTGCTTCTATAAACGAGCAGACCTCCTGAGTCCAAATGCAATCCCACCCAGTGGGGTACTGGTGTGTGGGGACAAGTTTGATGCAGCTTTGTGAGGAAAAACACGTGTTGCTCTTCCATTGCTCGAGTGTTGTGTGTCCTTCATGAATAATAAAGGAGCAACAGCAACATGTGAACGTGAGGATGGTCCTTTGTGGCCGGCAGACTCAGGATAATTTGTTGATAAGGAGCCCAGTTTCCTTTCAAAGTCATGAGGAAAATTCTGGTTCGACTCTGATTCTTTTACACACACAGTAACGTGATCACAGCCACTACTTTGAGGGTGTGAAAATTGTGTCTGCCTTGGGACCTCCGATGTGCTCTCCTGTGGTGCGAACCTGTCACGTGTTCGTCTGGTTAGTGTATTAGCCGGCCCCTTGCTCGTAATGGAGAGGGGGCTGGGACACTTGCCCTTTCCCACCTGTCTCGACGAAAGGTGTAGGGTCTGTTTACAGACGTCACTGGGTCTGTCTTCTGGAGACAGGTCCTGAGGCAGCCTGCTGGGGCTTATTGAGTAGGCTGGTATCCCATGAGCCATGAGGGAGGGGGAAGTGGCCCCCCTCTTTATGACGGCTGACAGACCAGAGAGGCCAGTACTGTTGACATTATTTGTGTTGGTGTGTTGTTTTTTGTTTAGTTTTTTGAACATCAATAAAACAGGGATGTGCTATTTTATGAACTTTATTCGTGCTTACGTGCAACAACATACATGATTTGATGTCATTCATAGCAGGGAGAACATGGTTTGTGCATGCAACAGTGTTATCAGCCATTTGTACTTTGCTACAAATAAAGTCTGAACAAGGTGCGAACACTCCCGTTACCACGTGGGCGGGAGGCTGTCTGAAATGTAAACGTGGGCCTGGTTCATCAGGCACGTTTTTGGCGAGTGTCCCGGCTCACCGAGGAGGCCCTGTGCCTGCTCGCTTGGCGTGGGACAAACCTGTTTTTGTTCCATGCGTGCTCGGAGCGAGATTGGCTCGGCGGGGGTCTTTGCCGAGGTTCCTCCTCGTATGCTATCCGCTTCTGCGGTGGCGCACGCGTCGTCGAGCGGTGCCGCGGCTGTGCAGGTCTGCCGCCAGCAGGTTCTCTGGGGGGGGCGAAACTCCGACGGGGAATGCCCACCCTGAGGGCTTCAGCCTGCCTGCGCCTTTGGTCCAGCTTGGTTTGGATTCGCTCCAAAGTCTGGCCAAAAAGTCCCTCCGCTTCTATCGAGTGGTGGAGAAAAGGCACCTTTTGTCCCTCCGGTAAATCCGTCAACGTCATCCACAGGTGGCGGATCGCGATGACCACTTCCGCCATACCTCTGCCCTGAGCCACAGCAGCTGACCCCATCATGCGGAGAACAAAGTCTGTTGCTCTACGGGCTTCGTCCAGTAATTCGGCAGCAGCTTGCTTATCCGAGGTTTCCTGCAGTTGTTGGAGTTTTTCTGCGAGGTAAGCCTGCATCATCGCGGACGCGTTCATGGCGCGCGCCGCGAGTCCTTGAGCTCTGTAGCACTTCTCGAGAAGCGACGCTGAGGCTCTGCAAGCTTTGCTGGGGAGAGTCGGTTTTGTTCCTGATGACTTGGGAGCCAGGTGGGATGCCAGCGTGTCCTCGATCTGAGGCGCGTTGGCTAAACCCACCTGATCCATGCCTTCCACGTCGAGGAATTGAGAGAGAGGAAGGAGCATAGGCGCACGTGGTTGAGGCCAGGTGCGGGTCAGTTCCGTGAGGAAGTCTGGGAAGACGGGCATCCTTTGCCTTGTTGCAGCCTGCTGTTTTGAATAAAAATAGTTCCCCGCCAGCCTCGTGACCTGTTGGCGAGGTGGGGGTTCCGGCCAGGGGATGTTCAACGCGTCCGTTGCTCTGTGGCACAGGTCGAACAGGGCCGGGATGGAGAAGTCCGTTTCAGGGAGCGCAGGTATCGGGGTCCTGGGGAGGTCCTCTCCCGGATCCTCGATTTCGAGTTCTGGTTCCTCTGCGCTGAAAATTCACCCGAGGTTGAGATGGAGATCTCGTCTTCATTCATCATGCCCCTGGTGTCGAATACGACTGTTAGCCCTGACCCGCTTGCTCCCATGGTAGACCTGTCGCCCCATTCGACGCGCGTGCTGTCGTGTAGAGCCATGTGTTCGAGCTCTGGGGTAGGAGTGAGGGTCTCCGTGGTGTCCGGGTCCAGTGGACCGGCTGAGCTTCCCATGGCCTTGGCCACGAGGTCCACCCGTTGCCGTAGCACCGCGTCCAGCATCTGGCTGCAGTGTGGGCAAGAGTCGGGCGTGTCCAGAGCTTGTCTTGCATGAAATATACCCAGGCAGACTGGACAGGCCTCGTGGGTGTCCGTCGCTGCGAGGGCGAATCCACAGCCACTGGGGCAGGCGCGCGAGGTTGGGCTCGCCGTCCCGCTGGCTTTCCTTTGAAGTTTTGTCTTTCGCTTTGCCTTCTCCGGAGGCATGTCCGAGACTAGGCGAGCGAGACCTTCCAGAATCCTTTTTCTTCGTTGTTCAGGTGTCTCCTCCATCATGTCGCTTTCGCTGGCTAGCCCGCTAGTATGTTAGCCGGGGTAGCAGTTGTGGCGTAGTTATTACACCGTTGTAGCGAAGCAACCTGTAGGGAGACGAGTGAAAAAGACTTCGAGGTTATAGAAATGTGCTGTACTAGCTTTTGCTAGTCCAGCAGTACGCAGGGAAAAATTCTCTGTGCGCTCTGTGCAGGGAGCGAGCTCACCTCAGGTTGAGCGATGGAGCAGCAGAGAAGTCCCGCAAAGAGAGTTAGTTCAGGTTTTGCGAGGTGAAGGCAAAAAAGAGACAGTTGGAGGGGCGTCAGTCGCCTAAGTACCTAAAGGGCGGTACCTCTGGCGCGGGTGACGCCCCCTGCCGTAAAAGGCGTGAATGTATTCCTTCAGGTAATCGCGCAGGGGCGCAATTCCCATAGCAAGTATGTTGCACCGAGAGACCGAACTGAAAGGGAACTGCTTCTTCCCCAACAGCTTACTCCAAAGTAAAAAAACAAAACAAAAAACATTTATGTTGGAGCTAAGAAAGCTTCTGGGGCCCGCCCTCTCCTCCGATGCCCACCCTCTCCCTTGTCAACAGTCATGTTGACAGTCACTGTGGTGTTTTGGACCAGTTCGACATGACTATCGATGAGGGAGAGGACGGGCACTAGAGGAGAGAGCGTTCCCCAGAGGCCATCTTAGCACCAACATTACTGTTTTTTCCCCCCACTTTGGAGTAAGCTGTTGGGGAAGAATCAGTTTTGTTTGGTGTTTCCTCAGACTTATGAAGCCTTCTACATGGAGGGCAAAATGTTTCAGCGTGCACACAAATAAATAAATAAAACATCCAGATGTCCTAACTGAGCATTGTTGGGTTAGTAAAACTTGTTTAGGAACTAGTTTATCAGCTATCCATTATTTACCGTAAGGCATCATAATATCCCATCATCAGAAGAACATCAGGCAGGAGCTTTTATACTCAGTGGATCAGTCTTCCAAACCAGGTGCAGGTGTAAAGTGGTGGCTAATTGGGCTGAGCGGCAGCTGTGGAGAAAGTGTGTGTGGCTGGAGAACCTAGGAATACCACACTCACGACCCTGCTATAAGTATTGAGAAGACTTTTTTATTTTTTATTGACACATTAAACAACATAATGAACATTGCATTTTTGCTTTATAATACAGGTCAGTTTACAGAGACAGCCAGAAAAATGGGTGTATTAAGGACATGGGAGTATGGTCTAAGTGGATACTACAGGAAGGAGATGTGAAGTGAAGAATAATTAAAATATGTAGAGAAATTCAATTCAGTTTATTTATTTATATAGTAACAAGTCACAACAGAAGTTGTCTCAGGGCACTGAAGAAAAGCATTTGCATACATTAAAAAGGGAATTTAGTAAAAGTTATCTAAGGATGCCAGCAGCTTGGCATTGGATCTTCACTCAGTCTTCCATCCTGAGCAAACACATTGGCAATCGTGGAAAGGAAAAACACCAATTTAACAGGAAAATACCTCCAACAGAACCAGACTCAGAATGAGCGACCATCTGGGGTTTGAGAGAAAAGAAAGGAGAAAACAAACACAGAATGGCAAGTCCAGGTGTACTTTCTATTTGAGGGAAGACATAAAAGAAAAAAAAGTTAAGGATATAAATAATTACAAATATAAACAAGTACAGTAGATCAAGTATATACAACAGCAGAGTTGGGAAATGTGGTCAATTTGTCCTCCAGCAGTCTAAGCCTATAGCAGAATAACTAAGGGATAACTCACGAAACCTAAGCCTCCCCTAACCATAGCACTTATCACACAGGAAACATTTAGCCTAGTCCTAAAAGGGGATGATGTGTCAACCTCAAGGACATAATTAGAAACGAGACATAATTAGAGAACCATTGTGGAAACTGAAGTGGATCCACTATAACTGTAAAATGTGGTGCCCATGTAATACATTTCTTCTCAATTCTGATGCAGTAACATATTCAGTATTTTGCCTGAATAAGGGTGATTCATTGTTTATAGATAATTAATATTTACCTTAACTACTGACTTGGAATAAAAAAAATGCTTTAATTTGTTTAGATCAATATACTGTATGATGGTATAATTTGAAATATGCTCCACTTTTTCCAATTACATCATTTATTGTGAAATAATCCTTGTGAACAGTTTATAGTGTGACTATTGTAACCTGTAACCTGTAATTTTGTCAGTCAGAAGCTGAGTAGTTTTTGAACCACTGCTGGAGACAGTTGGTTCAGGGTTTGAATAAGCCTTGCTCCTGTTTCCATTTGTTGTTCAAGTTGTGTTAGTTAGTGTCCCACTTGTCAGACACACCTGGAAACTCATTTTGTGTCATGCTACTGATTAAGACGACTGCAATTCTTTTTGGTCTTAGACCCACTCCGAGTAGTTGTTTGTTCACTAACTAGCATATTGTTGTTAAACTTGTTCTCCAAACTGAGGTTGTTCAAAAAGCTATGTACAACTTTTTTCTTGATAACATGTACCAAAAATCACACTTCAACAAATATTATTATTTCTCAGTATTTCCTTTTCTTTCCTGGTTGTCCAGTTTTCCCTCAGTTCGCATCACTCTTTGATTGTACTGTATGAAGCATCTCACGAGTTGTAAAAACCTAGCTGTGTAGCTCACAATGTGGCCTTTGTCAAGGTCACAAATACAGAAATACCTTGCATTTAGCAAAATTGAAATACATGTTTTGATTGCCTCATTGATAGAGCTAAGAGTGAATCGTAAGAAAAGTTTCCTGTGCTTTGAATTTTTGTTGCAGCTTGAATATCATCAAATTTGTTTCACCCAAGTATTTACTAAATTGACTTTTTTAAATGTGCTGCATTTTCCCTGTCAAACTGTCAATGAATGGGCTTTACAAGATTGTCCTTCATAGCCTGAAATAAAGGTCTTTATTTATTCAAGGATGCAAGTTTTTGTGCACACACCTGGGCCTGAATTTTCAGTTTTTCTTTAGGAAAACATATTTTTGGTAAAGTCAAGGCTGCCTTTTTTTTTGTAACGCAGCCCTGGTTTTGAGACATTGGGGGAATATACTATATATAAATTGTCATCTACTACTTGTAAATAATTATATAAAAAACATAATTGCTGTTGATAAATCCTACAAAGGAATGCAGTGCTAAAAACAATTTCATGGTGGTCCATAAAATGGAACTTAATAAGAGCAAGTCTGACTGTTGTATTTCTATTTCATATTAATACAGTCATGCTAATTACTTCAACTTTTTTTTTCTGCAGAGCCATAATAATTATTTTTACTAATTTTGACGGATTCTGTAAGCTTGTAAGATAATTAAAAA
>JBBPBX010015040.1:37183-50054 GCA_038048925.1 Garcialebias charrua
TTTTATTTATGATCTGCAATGTTTTTATGTCTTTCGTGTTGTACTTCATTGTGTGTGTTGCCTGTTGTTTGTTTGTTTGTTCAGCACTTTGGTGTGGACTTGTTCCTGTTTAAAGTGCTTTATAAATAAAATGGTATGGTATGGTATTCAGCTGGGCTCCTCTGAAAAGTCCATGGACTTCCTCAGCAGAAGGGTTGGGGGGTGAGAGCGTCAACAACTTCTGCAGGCGTGTTGAGATGAGACGGCCTGTCAATGCCAGTCAGTGAGCCAAATTTCAGATAAACATGATTGTTTTGGGAACAGGCAGAACTTTAATGACATCTACCTTCAGTCTGTGTCGGTCCACTCGCTTCCGAAATGTCCAAATTAAAATGACCAAACAAATGGAGCTTGCCTGAGAAAATCCCAGAGATTAATCCATTCAGCCAAAAGTCTGGTTTCTCGAGACATGAACCAAGCCATCATGTAAGGCAGGCAGCCTGACCAGGTCCAGATTTGCTGCGACGTCTTCTTTGTGTGTTGATAGACCACCAGCCAAATCCAAAAAGCAGGAACCAGTTATCATAAATCCAATTAAATATGCGTCCTTAAGATCCACAGATGACAGCAGAGATAGACACATCATCAAGTCTTCCAAGTCGATGAGATACTGTATCCAGCTGTGTGGGCAAATCAATCAATCAATCAATCAATCACCTTTATTTTACCAGGTAGAGCCCATTGAGATCGAGATCTCTTTGACAAGGGTGACCTGGTCAAGTGGTCAGCAGCACACGTCTCATGGTAAATGACAATAAACATTTGAATTTATCAAAAAGAAAATAAAGAAAACTACAATCACAGTAAACAGATGTTGACAGTTCAAAACCAACAGGATATGACAGATTTCTATATACAGTGCATTATACTGTATACAAAACAAGCAGACAGACATCGGTTGGGTAGATAAAGTTAAAAAATTAACACTGCCATGTGAATTGCCCAAGTAATGTTTAGAAACATCTGCAATGGTCAAGTTTCTTGATGACATTTTCTAATACGGTTGACATGAAGGAACCAGGAGAGATGAATGTTGATAGTCTCAGATCAAGAAAGTTCATACTCAATAATCCAGGTATCAAATCTGATAAGTCTCAATCTGGTCATCTGGATAGTCTCAGATCTTTCTGTAAGTTGTTCCAGGCTGAGGGGACGGCGTAGCTGAACGCTCTTTCCTAGTTCAGTTCTGACCGGAGGAACTGACAGGAGGACTAGATCGTTAGAGCGCAGGAAGTACTGACTGTGTGATGTTTGTATTAAGGAGGTGAGGTATGACGGGACTAGGTTTAGGAGGGTCTTGTAGATGAAGGATATCCAGTGAGTGTATCTGCGAGTGCTGAGAGATGACCAGCCAGATTTGACGTAAAGCTCACAGTGATGAGTGATAACTGGAGTCAGTAATGAAGCGAAGGGCACCGTGATAAATGGAGTCTAAGGACTGTAGGTATTTTGATGCAGCACTCATGCAAATCAGCTTGCCTACAGCCTGTCTTCTTGTTGAAGAAATGTTATCAGTTGTGTTGAGGGACCAACTGACCAAATTGAAGTCCATAGTTATGATTCGTAAGAGTTTGTAGAAGAGAGGCTCTCAGACAGTTTCACAGATGAGACAAAGCAAAAGCAAAGCGGAGACCGAGAGGAGACGTCCGCCCTTGAGAAGAGCAAGTGTTGAAAGACCACAAGGAGCCCAAACCATCAGCCCTCCACCACTGAGCTTGAAAGGCGCGTATGAGGTGTTGCAGAGAACGCGTCGGGGAATCTGTTGTGTATTTTTGTCTCTTTCTGTAATAGTTGTTGGCCAGGGCCGGATTTAGGAGGATGGGGCCCCTGGGCTTGAGTCAACATGGGGGCCCATATATATACCGGTGTGTGTGTGTGTGTATATATATATACAGGTAGTCCCCGACTTACGAGCGCTCTTACTTACGAGGATCCGGACTTACGAGCTGGCAAATTTTTGGAAAAAACGCAAAAAATACTGAGTTTTTCTGTGTTTTTTCACCACAGTTCGTTAGCTAAACATGTGGACACACGTTTCCGATCATTTTTATGCACTCATAAGCAGTTTTTCGATGAAAAACGAGTGTTTGTAGTCGCGCTAGCAAAACCGTTCCAACTTACGAGCGAAATTCCGGACTTACGAGACACGTGGCGGCCGTTCCAACTAGAATATGATGCTTGCATCACAAAATAAAATCACTGAATAGCTATTGTTGCCTGGACTTCAACACAAACTTCCCTGTGCCACTCTGTCTCATTTGATGCATCACTGTGTCTCTTGTAAAAGCAGAACGTCAATGTTTTTATACTTAATGGTTTGGTAAACCAGTGCACACTTCACAGCCTCTCTAGCTCCGTTGATGTTTAAATATGTTATTTTAAAAGAATCCATTTTGAGTGAGAGGTTTAAAAGTGGGTACAAAATTAAAATGCTGGTGTTCATCATTTGTTCAGAATTGTTTTCTGACTTTGCTCATTATTTTCTTTAATCTGAAAATTTCTTGGTCAGTGAACCCAGTTTCTGTTTTGTGCCTTATGTAATGTCTGGCTGAGTCACAAGTTCTCAGGTTTGGAAAGTGACTTTCAATTTTAACTCCTCTCAGTCCTTTTGCCTGTTTGAGGAAAGACAGGTTTCCACAGGATAATGGGGTTCAGTGCAGCCTGTGACACAGAGTCACTGAAGTCAGAGCACAAGCCCTCACTATCCACTCCACTAGTGACTCCACTAGTCACTGTCCACTCCCTCATCTCTGTACACATTTTGCTGGCCCGTGCAGCAACTTCAACATTTTTTCTCTTCCCTCGTTTCTTCACCTGGGTTGGGGCCCCCAGCTCCATCTCCTCTACATCCGCCCCTGCTTCTCCCTCTACACCAGCTTCTGGCCTCACTTTTCTTTCCTGCACCTTTTATTTCTCCATCCAACTCCACTTTCTCTTCCTTAACACCAGCAGCGGCAGCAGCGGGACTGGCCACGCACCTCCCCCTCCCCCCACCCCGCAGCGGACGGAGCCGGCCCGAACATTTTAATCACGTGCCCCTCCTGGCCACATCCAAAACATGTTCACTGAGGTAGCGAATAAAAGATAAAATCATCCGGTTTTCCATGAAACCTAACAAGAACAGTTTTCTCCTGTGTGAGACAACGTGTTTGAGAAGGGGTGATTTACGTCATTGTTAAATTCTGACACTTTCCGTTCACAAAAACAAAAACAAAAAATCCTTCCGGGGGCGGGGCCCAAAAGCGCCGGGGCCCCCCAAGCTCCGGGGCCCCGGGCTGCAGCCCCGTCAAGCCCGTGCGAAAATCCGGGCTTGTTGTTGGCATCAAATTCAGACACATTTAAAATAATGTATAAAATCACAAGTCTAAGAGGGATATGTAATATGCAAATTGGTGAAGTTTCTAAGCTTAGAATAAAGCAGCTATAATACTTTTCTTGCACATACGCAAAATTTGGAGCAGCACGGCAAAGTTCAGAGTCAGTTTATTTATTGTCGTTCCACAGGGTCCCAGTTACTTCTAACAATAAAATGTAAAATAAAAACAGTAATAAGATCTAAGATATGAACTAAGGAAACTAAACTAAAAATACAGTCTCGTTCTGATTAACGCTGTTGCCTCATAGCAGTTGCAGGTTCGCCTCCCGTTTCTCTGTGGAGTTTGCATGTTCTCCCCATGCACACAAGGCACATTGATTGATGGAAAGAGACACCCAGAAATGAAATAAATGGATGAACCAGTAGCAGCTGGTGGAATTTCCACCGCGGGGGCTATAACTCCAAAATAGACATATACCACAATATATATGTTCAAGACATTGCACACGCACGCATCACAAACATGCTCAGGTCTGTGCGCTTTATTAACTGATTCCTTACCTGTAAATAAGGCACATTAATAAGCACGGGCTGTACAATGCGCCGGTGCTCCGAGCGCTGGAGTGGTGCGCCCAGACTCTTCCTATCTCCTGTAATGGAGGAGCTAACTGCGCATGTACAACTTTTAACAAGACTCTATGGGCTAAGGTTCTTGTGCCCACTGGGCGGAAATACATCACCAGTCAGAGACAACGTTTTTGAAAGAAACAACTTAACTTATCATTAACTATAAAATATTTATCTTGCACAACTAAAAAAATATACACGTATATTTTGTTATTTTAATTTTATATCATTTATTAAATTTTTTCAAGTCTTCAATGTACAGTAATATGGTGAGTGGTGTGAGTATTGGGGTGGCGCTCTAGCGCCCCCTATTCAGCAGCCGCCACTGGGCTGAACTGATGCATAAAGTTTTAGCTTAAGATTAACAATCAGCATTTCCTTTTCTTCCATATTGAACAGTGATTTTCCAGCGCTAACCTTGCCGTCTGTCCTCCACAGCACCTTTTAGACAAGATGAACGACTGTTTGACCAAACAGGCCTGCCGGCTGCCCGCCCTCATGCTCCTTGGCCATGTAGTCCGCAAACAGCCGTCCTGGATCCACAAGATGGCCCGTTACCCTCTGCTGCTCTCTCTGCTGAAATGCCTCAAGGTAGCCACAAAAACACGACTCGGTCAAGAAAACAGCAAAGGTTTCATGTAAAAACTGTAAAGCTTCTTGATATTATATAATTATATAAAATGTTGCATTTTTCTACTGGCAAGCATTAAAAAAATGTGCTGCTCTTCACTTATCTGAAGCTTTTGCTTAAATCTTTACATCAACTCAGAATGACAAGATTGACACTGTCTTTGTCTTTATTTTTGGACTTGTCTCCTTAATATCTGTCCCTGTTCTAAAAGTAAAAGCTTTATTTCCTGGCAGACGGACACAGATGTAGTCGTACTCATAACCGGAGTGCTGGTGCTGATCACTCTACTGCCGATGATCCCTCAAGCTGGGAAGCAACACCTGTGGGAGTATTTTGATATTTTTGGTCGTCTGGCATCATGGAACCTCAAGAATCCAGGTAAAAACTTCCACCTAAGTCGTTAAAAGTCCCGCAGCATGATTTAACTCACTGTAAAACTTTTTTTTCTTATTACCGTAATTTCCGGACTATAAGCTGCTACTTTTTTTCGCACGCGTTGAACACCGCAGCTCCCACAAAACAGCACACAGTCTGTTCAGAATCGGAACAGTCTGTTCAGAATCAGTTTGTTTGGTGGCTCCTCGGACTGAAGAAGTCCTTTGGATGAAGGATGAACCGTCTCAGCAAAACAAAAACAAAAGAAACTGTCCAGATGACCTCGCTGAATATTGTTGGATTCCTACCTGGATTATTGAGCATGAACTTTGGTGTTAACTTTTTTTAACTTGTTGTTTTATGCGTTTTTTTTTGTTTTTCTTCACACGCAGGCCATGTTTCAGAGGTTTACCTAATCCACCTGCACGCCAGCGTTTACTCACTCTTCCACAGGCTTTATGGCATGTACCCGTGCAACTTTGTGTCCTACCTACGCTCCCATTACAGCATGAAGGAGAACATGGAAACCTTTGAGGAGGTGGTGAAGGTGAAATTTTTATTATTGTTTGTTGGGGTGTAACAGGACGCTCGTCTCACAAAATTAGATAAAATCCTGTATTAACAAGATTATTTTGAACATTTTTGAGGAAATGAAGCTTTTTCCACAAATTCAACTGACTGGTCCCTCACCTGACTGGTTCTCATGGGTCAAACTTTAGAATGGTGCTTCCAACACTACACGACCTTCTGATCTATCATTAAAGCTGTGTACTCTTAAATTGTTTTCACAAGGAGCCAAAAATAAAAACCTTATCATGGTGTTACTTTGATTTCAAGGTGTCAAAATATTCATACAGAAATATGAACTTACCCTTTCTCAGTACAGGTATAACTTTTTATCAGTCAGAACAAACACTGTACTGGATTTCTGACTTTTTGATCACTATTTTTACTGTTTTCTAAAGAAAACATTTAGCAAAAGTCCATCAAAACAGCTCAAATAAAACTTACCGGTAGTAAAAAATTAAAATGGGTACAAATGTTTCACCTTTAAATTACTGGAGAAACAAAAAGACAGTTTGGATTAAATGAACTCAGACTCTGATCTGCTCAGACAGACGTTTCAGTCGTAGAAACTCTCAGGCCTGGCTGAGGAGGACATTAGAGCGAAACTACATTGTGTGTTTTTTTTATGTTTACGCCAGTATTTTTATTAGAGAAAAGTCGCTCACATTGATGAATACAGGTAACTAAACGACTTGCGGGGAGAGCAATGAACTGTACAGTTGGATTTTATTTTTCACGTCCATCTCAAATTTTGATTGACTTTTTCCTTTTAACAAATTAAAAAGCTTCTCAAACTAGTTTTTTCATCTTCTAAGTCAAAAAAATCCTTGTGAAAACGGTCTTTTGTATTTTAAACAAATACTCGATGGAGACTTCCTCTCAGCACGTAGCTGCAGAGGGAACAGGAGGAGCGGGGAAAGCTTACAGCACGGCTTCAGCAAAGACACAGCATGGTCCTAGTGCCTGACATGTTTGTTTAAACTTCTGCTACAAAAACTGTAGGGCCAATGATAGGGCCAACTTTAGTAATAATTTCTCCAGAAGAAGTCATAAGATGGGCTTTTTGGGTTTGCAAGACAGTTTCCAACCCAACAAGAAATTGATCTAATCTTGTAAGTAATCAGATCTTAGATCTGCAGCACTAGAGCTTGTTACACCCCTAATGTTGATGCTACTTCCTGCTTATTTTATTGAAAAATGACTGATGAGCTTTTTCTAAACCCTTTAGCCGATGCTTGAACATGTCCGTATACACCCCGAGCTGGTGACAGGAACCAAGGACCACGAGCTCGACCCAACCAGGTAAAACCCTTGCTGCTATGCCTATAAAGACGAAAAATGTTAAATATATACACGTGCATACTGTTTATTTCTTCGTTGAAGTCTACGTTAACTCTGCCTCTCTGTGCTGTGCTTTATTTTAGGTGGAAAAAGTACGAGATCCACGATATCGTCATTGAATGTGCCAAAGTGTCCCTAGACCCCAAGGAGGCCTCCTGTGAGGAGGGCTACGCCACCATGCCTGAAAATTTTAATCCCCAGCTGCAACTGCGGCCACAAGACTGTGCTTCAAGCCCGTACACCGACCTCCACAGCAGCTATGGTCAGAAAACTCTACAGCGTGACACTCTTTTTACAGCACAATAAAAAAGTTTATAGAACAAAAAAGTTATCTTTTTGGTTTGAATGAAGAAGTTTTCACAAACCTTTGGTAGATGCTTTAGTAGTAGCATCTCCTCTTTTAGCAACACTCTACCTGTATATACGGTACATTAAGGACTGAGGAGACCAACTGCTGGAGTTCATAAAGTATATGCCATTTCCTGCATTCTGGTGTATTTTAACAGACTCTTAAACATTCAAGTTTATCTACATATGTAAACACTTGATTCAATAACTGTTTTAGAGAGCACTACAAGAAGTAGCCTGACCAACAGCTCTCCTTGTGTGAATAGAGCACGCATCCTAACACCCCACGTCCCACCCCGGTTGGACAACTGCCAGCACTAACGTAGCGCTAAGCTAGCGCAGCACAATACAGACGAACTAGCTAAGATGCTTCAGACGTAGCGCTCCGCTTCTCCCACGCATCCTATACACCCCCCAGTCGACAACTGTCGACAACTGCCGGTAGTATCGTATTTTTTGGACTATAGGTCACACCAGAGTATAGGTCGCATTGTCCAATTATTGCCGAAGAATTGGAAATATCCATATATATATGGGCGGCCGTGGCGTAGTGGTAATGGCAGTCGTCCCCCGATCGGAAGGTTGGCGGTTCGAATCCCGGTTTCCCACACCATGTGTTGTTGTGTCCTTGGGCAAGACACTTAACCCCGAGTTGCTCCCGGTAGGACTGGAAAGCACCTTGCATGGTAGTCTGCCGCTACCGGTGTATGAATGTGTGTAGCATTCAATGTGTGTAGCGCTTTGAGATTTTCACTAATGAAAAGCGCGTTATAAATTGAATTCATTATTATTATTATTATTATTATTATAGGTCGCACCTACGTCAAAATGTGGACCGTGTTTAGCTCTGCTGCAAATGTCTCTTCCACAGGAGCGCACAGCAAGGCTTTTAAGAAGATTAACACTTAAAAACAATTAATTGTTTGATAAAAAATTATAGCAAATATGTGTCTGAGCTGAACTTTTCTTTAATAAATGAATAATTTTAGCAGGATAAACACCTAAAATATTTGTTAGCTGACATTATTGTAAGTGTGTGTCTCGGTTTAATTTTTGTTAATAAATGATTACAAATCAGCTTATTTTATAAAAAGCCATACCGTATTTGTCAGTGTATAATACATGTTTTTTTTTTGCTCATTTGAATGTCCTACGTATTATACACTGAAGCGTATTATCTATGGATTTTTTCCCATATTTTTAGACCCATTTTTCGCTCTGATTCGCCGTTTTTCATTTTGGGCAAAAATGGTGCAGTACCAGTTTCGGCCGCTATGGGCGCTATGGGCAGCAGCAGAGGACTCAGAGAGCGAAGAGGAAGAGGAGGGCCACTTCCAGACGTTTCTAGCTCATGTGTCCGAAAAAAGCCTCCTCTGGTCGGACTGACTCTGTCGCTGCCCGCCCCCTGCTCTGGATGTAGCTGCATTTAGCTGTGAGGTTCGCTGTTTTTGTTGGCAAGATACCGTAACTCAGACCTGCTCATTACGTCGATCGCGATCGACCGGTCGATCGCGGAGGCATTACTGGTCGATCGCAGCGTGACATTATTATTATTATTTTTTTCCCACAGCGTGACATTAAAAAATTGTCAGCCAATGAAACATCCCGTTACTTGATTGACATGCAGGGCAACCAATCAGATGACAACTGAAAACATCCCGCCCCTTGATTGACATTCACGGCAACCAATCAGATGAGAGCTTTAGGTCACGCTCATGCAGCTTCTAAAAACAATGGCGCGAAGGTGGAAGTTGAACGCAGCAAAACATACTAAGCGAAAACAATCAGATTTCGGACTGTTCATGGAAAATACGACATCGACTTCCCACCGAAAAGCCAGCTGAGAAAGAGAAAGGTGGAGGAACTAAAATCCCTGTTCGGACAGCAGCAACTTCAAAAGCGATTTGCCGCCACCATCTTCCGGGTGAGTGACGCTGTGATGTTTCTCTGCACGCTTAAACATACTGGTTGGGAGCTGACGTGGCTTTATTATTAAAATCATACGAGACACTTTTCATACAGAATAACCTCCTTGACTACTCTCCGTTCTCTGCACGTTTCCCTGTCCCGCAGCGCGAGCGTTTGCATAACACACTTTCGCGCTGCGTTCAGGGACAGTCGGTAAAATACACCGCTGTAAATCTCTCCGTACCAAAAGAGACATTTTTATGCCTTTGTTCACTAAATTAAACGTGTCCGGAGCCATAACAACCTGCTACAACTGTGGTTATCAACTGGTGGCCTGTGGACCACTTTAGATTTGCTGGAGGGGGCTTTTAGAAATGACATTTATTAAAGTAAAAAATATCTAATGATTTTTTTTTTTACATTTATTAAAGTAAAAGACCAGATTCTTATAAAGAAGGGGGTGGGGATCAGTTTCATTTCATTTATTCATTTGTATAGCACTTTACACAACCACGGTGATGGTGACTAAAGTGCTTAACAAAAAACAGTGCAGTACAGTAAAAGACAACAGATTAAAAATCAAGAAAACACAACATAATAGCAAAAATAAAACCAGAAATGTCACCACATATTTAATTACTAAAAGCCAGTTGGAATAAAAAAGTCTTAAGCTTCGATTTAAAAAGGCCAAGTTCAGTAATCTGACGTAGCTCAAGCGGGAGCGTATTCCAGAGTAGAGGTGCGGCCGCAGAAAAGGCACGGTCACCCCAACGTTTATATTTTGTCCGTGGAACAGAGAGCAGGAGCTGTGTGACCTCAGAGACCTGGAGCGGGCAGGGAAACTTAACAACTCTGTTATATTTCTACCATATATTTTTAAAATAAAATTTAAAAAATCTATATTGCGTCACCATCACCCCATTTGGTCCCTACGGTCGACCAGGTGCCCATGGGCACCACGTTGGTGACCCCTGATTTATTACATGTGTTGTGCAATATTTGCTTATTCAGTTATGCAAGGTACATCAACATAGGTACATTGTACATAAAAAGAATCCTTAATACATTTGAAGATAATTATATGTTTTGCATTTTTGTATTGGGTAGATCTTTTGGACTTGTTTTTTTTTATAAGTAGCTCGCATGCTGAAAAAGTGTGAGCACCCCTGCCGTAACTCATAAACCACACTGCAGATTTTTAAATCCAGCTGATTTCACATTTGGTTAAGCTCAGGAGCCCGTTTGCTATAAAGTCAGCTAAGAAAATTTTTTTTAAGCGTTTATTTAGCTAAATTTAAAGAAAGAAAGCGTCCGGTCCGACCCGCCTGCATACAAATCGCCGAACTATTTTTTTTAAATCCAGCTGATTTGAACATTTCATTAGTTTGGTTAAGCTCAGGAGCCCGTGTGCTATAAAGTCAGCTAAGAAATATATTTTTTCTTGCAAAGAAATAATAGTTTTTACCGTGTTTTGTTGTAAATTCCTTCGGTGCTCGCCCGCTTCTGTGGCCGCCATTTTAAGCAGGGCAAATGAGGCGCTGACGCGTCACGTAGCGGTGACGCGTGTTAAACACCGAAGCGTATTATGTACGTTTTTTTCTGGTTTATTGGCAATAATTGGAAAAAGCGTATTATACACGGGAGCGTATTTTACACCGACGAATACGGTATATAGGTCGCACCTGACTATAGGTCGCAGGCCATGAAAAAAGTCAGGAAAATATGCTAATGTAGCGCTAAGCTGGCACGCAACACAGAGGTGTCTCCCCCTCCTCCCTGCCCCGTCCACAAAAAGCCCCTCCGAGATGAGCGCTTTTCCAAGCCTACTGGCCTCGGAGAAACACTGCAGTGGTGAGTTGTAGGTAACCAGGAAAACCTGGAGTGGACTTTTAGCAGTTTGAGTATTCTCCTGTTTATCGAGGAGAATGGATTAGTTCACAAAGAAATAGAAACAGCGCTGTGTGAACTAATATTTCATGGTAAATGTGGGTGTGTCCAAATTAATCTTTTTTAAATGTGAGGGGGACACGTCCCCTTCACATATAATTGTTGTAACGCCTATGGAGTGGTTTAGCATGGTCTTTCTAAAATATGCAAGCCCTTCCCTAAAAAATTTCATGTGAATGGGGCCATATGTAGATTTCAAACTTGTATATGCATTTCTGTATTATTGCTGCCTTTACAGATATGTAACCTACCCTTTCCAATGGCACTAATGCAGCCACATACCATCAGAGAGGCAGGTTTTTGATCTTTGTGCTGTTAACAGGCTGGTTGGTCCCACTCTTCTTTAGTATGGAAGGCGTAGCGTCTGTGGTTCCTGAAAACCATTGAGCCTCGATCCATTTTATTTGAACTTTGGTCCTGAGAAGACAGCGTTTTTGTTGTGAATAGTGTTTACACCTGGTGATGACTTCTTTGCATCGTAGAGCTAAGCAGCATTTGTGAACAGCACAGTGAACTGTGTTTACAGATAATGCACTGTGAACATGTTGCTTGTAACCGGATCAGACCTGTTTTTAATGAACTGCTGTTTAACAGACAGACGTGGGCAAAAACATTTTGTGACATTTCCTACAGGAATTTGTTTGTGCGTAGATTGTCGGTATTTGGCTGTCAGCTAATTCTACTCACTGGTCATCATGTGTGCAGTCATCAGTATTGTCTTGTTACTCGTCTTGTTACTATGGGGAGCAGAGCATTCAGCTGCTCTGCTCCACAGCTCTGGAACTCACTCCCACCTGATATTCGCGACACAAACTCTTTGCCACATTTCAAAGTCAAACTCAAAACTCACCTGTTTAAAATAGCCTATGCACTATGATAGCAACTGCATTGTCTTTTTTTAATTCATTTTACTTGTTTTTACTCTGTATATAATAGTGTGTGTTTTTATGATTGATAATGTAAGGTGACCTTGAGTGCCAAGAAAGGCGCCTACAAATAAAATGTATTATTATTATTATTATTATTATTATTTATTCAAGATCCTTAAACAGGATGAGCTTTTTGCTCCAGTTTCACAAATAAAATGTATAATTATTATTATTATTATTATTATTTAGCCTGGCCCTCGCCATTCCTACGCAGCTCCGCTCAATTCTCATTTCCCTTCACTGCTGGGTCTGGCATTTCTCCCATCCACAAGGATGTCTCCGGTAGGTTTTGACCGGACCAATCAGAGAACAGAAGGCGGAGTTTTGAACGACGTCGACTGACGTCGTCATTCAAAATGGCTGCCGCCACGAAGGAATTTTCAATAAAACAAGGTAAAAAACTATTATTTCTCTGCTGAGAAAAAATAGATTTCATAGCTGACGTTATATCAGAAGTGTTCCTGAGCAATCAGAGAGCAGAAGGCGGAGTTTTGAACGATGTCGACTGACGTCGTCATTCAAAATGGCTGCCGCCACGAACGAATTTTCATCAAAACAAGGTAAAAAACTATTATTTCTCTGCTGAGAAAAAATATAGTTCATAGCTGACGTTATATCAGAAGTGTTCCTGAGCTTAACAGTTCCTAAATCAATTCACGAAATGGTCAAATCTGCTGGATATTAAATAGTTTCGGTTTGATATTTTCCAAACAGCCTCGGGTGCGCTACGAAAATAAATGATAAAAAATCGAATTTTATCTCAAATGTTTCATCTAGGCCAACAGTCAGTAAATTAAAGACATATAATTACACACTGGTGGCAGAAAAAATATCCACCGAGTG
>JBBPBX010015041.1:0-19046 GCA_038048925.1 Garcialebias charrua
AAATATATATTTTGCTGTAAAAAAAAAAAAAAAAACTGAAATGTTGTTTATTTTTTAAACTAAATGCTCTTAAAGGGTTAAATATGTCATTAATTTGATATTTTTAATTCAGTCTGAGATAGCTCTAAAACAATAACAAATTATTGTTGAAACAATAAAGAAAAAAAAAACATTAATAAGCAGTTAAATAAGGTGGTCTTCATTGCACCCCTCCCGAACACATTGTCATAAAATTAAATGACCTTCAGAGGTTAAGAACAAATTAGTGGTCTTTATGGTAAAAGACTTGACTGCCACATTTAAGGTTAAAAACTGAGTCATTAATTTTACACCTCCAAATATAATGTACTCTATGTGAGGAAGCCTTAAATTCACATTCAGAGTTATTTTATAATAATAATAATAATAATAATAAACTTTATTTGTATAGCACCTTCCTACAATGCCTTGCATTGGCCAAGGTGCTTAACAGGATAAAAGATAAAAACTGGTACAATAAATCGGTGAAAATAAAAACACAGCAGCGATAAAAGGAGGCAGTAAAAATACTAAATACTAAAATACCAAAAGTAATAAAAGTTGCACACTGAAAGCTTTTGATTTATTCCTTTTCATTAGATTTTTCTTTTCAGAGCGTTTGCTCTCAGAGTTGTTTTGCTGTGTCACTTGGACGTGACGCTGGTTTTTCAGTCGTCTTCCCCTCTGTGTTCGTCTGCATGTGATGGCAGCTCTGTAAGCTGAGTGGGAGGAAACTGTCACCCTGTAACTGCAAGAAGCCCAAGTCCAAATTGTGTTGCAGTTTTTGCTTTTTTCCTCTCCCTGCTGATCATTTAGTCAGCCCACATTGACTCATGGGAACAATGGTGGTGGAATAATCCTATCAAGTCAACATGGCCCTATAGGGTGTGTTTTTGTGTAAATACACACACACAAAATAAAACCCTATACTGTATGTGAAACCTGCCGAGTCAAAGCAAGGTGGGCTTTCTTGAGATCTTTGGAATCTTCTCCTGAGCTTCTGTTCTTGCAGGTAAATGATGTTAAAAACACTCATTAGATGAGACCTCAGCGGACCTGCGTGTCAGGTGTTTTGGTGTTCTGGTCCACCTGTCCATAGGTGTTCTGGTCTACCTGTCCGCAGGTGTTTTGGTCCATCTGTCCACAGGTGTTTTAGTCCTTTTGGTCCACCTGTCCGCAGGTGTTTTAGTGCTTTTGGTTCACCTGTCCGCAGGTGTTTTGGTCCACCTGTCCGCAGGTGTTTTAGTGCTTTTGGTTCACCTGTCCGCAGGTGTTTTGGTCCATCTGTCCACAGGTGTTTTAGTCCTTTTGGTTCACCTGTCCGCAGGTGTTTTGGTCCACCTGTCCGCAGGTGTTTTAGTGCTTTTGGTTCACCTGTCCGCAGGTGTTTTGGTCCACCTGTCCGCACGTGTTCTGGTCCATCTTTCTACTGTCCGCAGGTGTTTTGGTCCACCTGTCCGCACGTGTTCTGGTCCATCTTTCTACTGTCCGCATGTGTTTTGGTCCATCTGTCCGCAGGTGTTTTAGTCCAACTGTCGGCAGGTGTTTTGGTCCACCTGTCCGCAGGTGTTTTGGTCCTTTTGGTTCACCTGTCCGCAGATGTTTTGGTCCATCTGTCCGCAGGTGTTCTGATCCATCTGTCCGCAGGTGTTCTGATCCATCTGTCCGCAGGTGTTCTGATCCATCTGTCCGCAGGTGTTTCTGTCCATCTGTCCGCAGGTGTTTTGGTCCATCTGTCCGCAGGTGTTTTAGTCCATCCGTTTACAGATGTTTTAGTCCATCCGTCCGCAGGTGTTTCGGTCCACCTGTCCGCAGGTGTTCTGATCCATCTGTCCGCAGGTGTTTTGGTCCACCTGTCTACAGGTCTGCAGGTGTTTTGGTGTTTTGGTCCACATGTCTGCAGGTGTTTTGGTGTTTCGGTCCACCTTTCCGCAGGTGTTTTGGTCCACCTGTCCGCAGGTGTTTCGGTCCAACTGTCCGCAGGTGTTTCGGTCCACCTGTCTGCAGGTGTTTTGGTCCACCTGACTGCAGGTGTTTTGGTGTTTTGGTCCACCTTTCCGCAGGTGTTTCGGTCCACCTATCCTCAGGTGTTTCGGTCCAACTGTCCGCAGGTGTTTTGGTGTTTCGGTCCACCTTTCCGCAGGTGTTTCGGTCCACCTATCCTCAGGTGTTTTGGTCCACCTGTCCACAGGTGTTTTGGTGTTTCGGTCCACCTTTCCGCAGGTGTTTCGGTCCACCTATCCTCAGGTGTTTCGGTCCAACTGTCCGCAGGTGTTTCGGTCCACCTTTCCGCAGGTGTTTCGGTCCACCTATCCTCAGGTGTTTCGGTCCAACTGTCCGCAGGTGTTTTGGTGTTTCGGTCCACCTTTCCGCAGGTGTTTCGGTCCACCTATCCTCAGGTGTTTTGGTCCACCTGTCCACAGGTGTTTTGGTGTTTCGGTCCACCTTTCCGCAGGTGTTTCGGTCCACCTATCCTCAGGTGTTTCGGTCCAACTGTCCGCAGGTGTTTCGGTCCACCTTTCCGCAGGTGTTTCGGTCCACCTATCCTCAGGTGTTTCGGTCCAACTGTCTGCAGGTGTTTTGGTCCACCTGACTGCAGGTGTTTTGGTGTTTTGGTCCACCTTTCCGCAGGTGTTTCGGTCCACCTATCCTCAGGTGTTTTGGTCAACCTGTCCACAGGTGTTTTGGTGTTTCGGTCCACCTTTCCGCAGGTGTTTCGGTCCACCTATCCTCAGGTGTTTCGGTCCAACTGTCCGCAGGTGTTTCGGTCCACCTGTCCACAGGTGTTTTGGTCCACCTGTCTTCAGGTGTTTTGGTGTTTTGGTCCACCTGTCCGCAGGTGTTTTGGTCCACCTGTCTGCAGGTTTTTTGGTCCACCTGTCTGCAGGTGTTTTGTCCATCTGTCCACAGGTGTTCTGGTCCACCTGTCCACAGGTGTTCTGGTCTACTTGCCCGCAGGTGTTTTAGTCCTTCTGTCCACAGGTGTTTTGGTCAACCTGTCCGCAGGTGTTTCGGTCCACCTGTCCGCAGGTGTTTCGGTCCACCTGTCCGCAGGTGTTTCGGTCCACCTGTCTGCAGGTGTTTTGGTCCACCTGTCTGCAGGTGTTTCGGTCCACCTGTCCGCAGGTGTTTCGGTCCACCTGTCCGCAGGTGTTTCGGCCCACCTGTCCGTAGGTGTTCTGGTCCACCTGTCCATAGGTGTTCTGGTCCACCTGTCTGCAAGTGTTTCGGTCCACCTGTCCGCAGGTGTTTCGGTCCACCTTTCCGCAGGTGTTTCGGTCCACCTGTCCGCAGGTGTTTCGGTCCACCTGTCTGCAGGTGTTTCGATCCACCTGTCCGCAGGTGTTTCGGTTCACCTGTCCGCAGGTGTTCTGGTCCATCTGTCCGCGGGTGTTCTGATCCACCTATCTTTTGGTCCATCTGTCCACAGGTGTTTCGGTCCACCTGTTTGCAGGTGTTTTGGTCCACCTTTCTGCACTTGTTTTGGTGTTTTGGTCTACCTGACTGCAGGTGTTTTGGTGTTCTGGTCCACCTGTCCATAGGTGTTTTGGTCCAACTGTCTGCAGGTGTTTTAGTGTTTTGGTCCACCTGTCCGCATGTGTTTTGGTCCACCGGTCCGCAGGTGTTTCGGTCCACCTGTCCGCAGGTGTTTCGGTCCACCTACCCGTAGGTGTTTCGGTCCACTTGTCCGCAGGTTTTTTGGTCCACCTGTCCGCAGGTGTTTAGGTCCACCTGTCCTCAGGTGTTTCGTCCACCTGTCCTCAGGTGTTTCGGTCCAACTGTCCGCAGGTGTTTCGGTCCACGAGTCCGCAGGTGTTTCGGTCCACCTGTCTGCAGGTGTTTCGGTCCACGAGTCCGCAGGTGTTTCGGTCCAACTGTCCGCAGGTGTTTCGGTCCACGAGTCCGCAGGTGTTGCGGTCCAACTGTCTGCAGGTGTTTTGGTCCACCTGTCCGCAGGTGTTTTGGTCCACCTGTCTGCAGGTTTTTTGGTCCACCTGTCTGCAGGTGTTTTGTCCATCTGTCCACAGGTGTTCTGGTCCACCTGTCCATAGGTGTTCTGGCCCACCTGTCCATAGGTGTTCTGGTCTACTTGCCCGCAGGTGTTTTAGTCCTTCTGTCCACAGGTGTTTTGGTCAACCTGTCCGCAGGTGTTTCGGTCCACCTGTCCGCAGGTGTTCTGGTCCACCTGTCCGCAGGCGTTTTGGTCCAACTGTCCGCAGGTGTTTCGGTCCACCTTTCCGCAGGCGTTTTGGTCCAACTGTCCGCAGGTGTTTTGGTCCACCTGTCCGCAGGTGTTTTGGTCCACCTGTCCGCAGGCGTTTTGGTCCACCTGTCCGCAGGTGTTTTGGTCCACCTGTCCGCAGGTGTTTTGGTCCACCTGTCCGCAGGCGTTTTGGTCCACCTGTCCGCAGGCGTTTTGGTCCACCTGTCCGCAGGTGTTTTGGTCCACCTGTCCGCAGGTGTTTTGGTCCACCTGTCCGCAGGTGTTCTGGTCCACCTGTCCGCAGGCGTTTTGGTCCACCTGTCCGCAGGTGTTTTGGTCCACCTGTCCACAGGTGTTTTGGTCCACCTGTCCGCAGGCGTTTTGGTCCACCTGTCCGCAGGCGTTTTGGTCCAACTGTCTGCAGGTGTTTTAGTGTTTTGGTCCACCTGTCCGCATGTGTTTTGGTCCACCGGTCCGCAGGTGTTTCGGTCCACCTGTCCGCAGGTGTTTCGGTCCACCTGTCCGCAGGTGTTCTGATCCATCCGTCCGCATGTGTTCTGATCCATCTGTCCGCAGGTGTTCTGATCCACCTATCTTTTGGTCCATCTGTCCACAGGTGTTTCGGTCCACCTGTTGCAGGTGTTTTGGTCCACCTTTCTGCACTTGTTTTGGTGTTTTGGTCTACCTGACTGCAGGTGTTTTGGTGTTCTGGTCCACCTGTCCATAGGTGTTTTGGTCCAACTGTCTGCAGGTGTTTTAGTGTTTTGGTCCACCTGTCCGCATGTGTTTTGGTCCACCGGTCCGCAGGTGTTTCGGTCCACCTGTCCGCAGGTGTTTCGGTCCACCTACCCGTAGGTGTTTCGGTCCACTTGTCCGCAGGTTTTTTGGTCCACCTGTCCGCAGGTGTTTAGGTCCACCTGTCCTCAGGTGTTTCGTCCACCTGTCCTCAGGTGTTTCGGTCCAACTGTCCGCAGGTGTTTCGGTCCACGAGTCCGCAGGTGTTTCGGTCCACCTGTCTGCAGTTGTTTTGGTGTTTTGGTCTACCTGACTGCAGTTGTTTTGGTGTTTCGGTCCACCTGTCCGCAGGTGTTTCGGTCCACCTGTCCGCAGGTGTTTCGGTCCACCTGTCCGCAGGTGTTTCGGTCCACCTGTCCGCAGGTGTTCTGATCCATCCGTCCGCATGTGTTCTGATCCATCTGTCCGCAGGTGTTCTGATCCACCTATCTTTTGGTCCATCTGTCCACAGGTGTTTCGGTCCACCTGTTGCAGGTGTTTTGGTCCACCTTTCTGCACTTGTTTTGGTGTTTTGGTCTACCTGACTGCAGGTGTTTTGGTGTTCTGGTCCACCTGTCCATAGGTGTTTTGGTCCAACTGTCTGCAGGTGTTTTAGTGTTTTGGTCCACCTGTCCGCATGTGTTTTGGTCCACCGGTCCGCAGGTGTTTCGGTCCACCTGTCCGCAGGTGTTTCGGTCCACCTACCCGTAGGTGTTTCGGTCCACTTGTCCGCAGGTTTTTTGGTCCACCTGTCCGCAGGTGTTTAGGTCCACCTGTCCTCAGGTGTTTCGTCCACCTGTCCTCAGGTGTTTCGGTCCAACTGTCCGCAGGTGTTTCGGTCCACGAGTCCGCAGGTGTTTCGGTCCACCTGTCTGCAGTGTTTCGGTCCACGAGTCCGCAGGTGTTTCGGTCCACCTGTCTGCAGGTGTTTTGGTCCACCTGTATTCAGGTGTTTTGGTCCACCTGTCCGCAGGTGTTTTGGTCCACCTGTCTGCAGGTTTTTTGGTCCACCTGTCTGCAGGTGTTTTGTCCATCTGTCCACAGGTGTTCTGGTCCACCTGTCCATAGGTGTTCTGGCCCACCTGTCCATAGGTGTTCTGGTCTACTTGCCCGCAGGTGTTTTAGTCCTTCTGTCCGCAGGTGTTTCGGTCCACCTGTCCGCAGGCGTTTTGGTCCAACTGTCCGCAGGTATTTCGGTCCACCTGTCCGCAGGTGTTCTGGTCCACCTGTCCGCAGGCGTTTTGGTCCAACTGTCCGCAGGTATTTCGGTCCACCTGTCCACAGGTGTTCTGGTCCACCTGTCCGCAGGCATTTTGGTCCAACTGTCCGCAGGTGTTTCAGTCCACCTACCCGTAGGCGTTTTGGTCCACCTGTCCGCAGGTTTTTTGGTCCACCTGTCCGCAGGTGTTTAGGTCCACCTGTCCTCAGGTGTTTCGTCCACCTGTCCTCAGGTGTTTCGGTCCAACTGTCCGCAGGTGTTTCGGTCCACGAGTCCGCAGGTGTTTCGGTCCACCTGTCTGCAGTGTTTCGGTCCACGAGTCCGCAGGTGTTTCGGTCCAACTGTCCGCAGGTGTTTCGGTCCACGAGTCCGCAGGTGTTTCTGTCCACCTGTCTGCAGGTGTTTTGGTCCACCTGTATTCAGGTGTTTTGGTGTTTTGGTCCACCTGTCCGCAGGTGTTTTGGTCCACCTGTCTGCAGGTTTTTTGGTCCACCTGTCTGCAGGTGTTTTGTCCATCTGTCCACAGGTGTTCTGGTCCACCTGTCCATAGGTGTTCTGGCCCACCTGTCCATAGGTGTTCTGGTCTACTTGCCCGCAGGTGTTTTAGTCCTTCTGTCCACAGGTGTTTTGGTCAACCTGTCCGCAGGTGTTTCGGTCCACCTGTCCGCAGGTGTTCTGGTCCACCTGTCCGCAGGCGTTTTGGTCCAACTGTCCGCAGGTGTTTCGGTCCACCTGTCCGCAGGTGTTCTGGTCCACCTGTCCGCAGGCATTTTGGTCCAACTGTCCGCAGGTGTTTCGGTCCACCTGTCCGCAGGCGTTTTGGTCCACCTGTCCGCAGGCGTTTTGGTCCACCTGTCCGCAGGTGTTCTGGTCCACCTGTCCGCAGGTGTTCTGGTCCACCTGTCCGCAGGTGTTCTGGTCCACCTGTCCGCAGGCGTTTTGGTCCATCTGTCCCCAGGTGTTTTGGTCCACCTGTCCGCAGGCGTTTTGGTCCATCTGTCCGCAGGTGTTTTAGTCCACCTGTCCGCAGGCATTTTGGTCCAACTGTCCGCAGGTGTTTCGGTCCACCTGTCCGCAGGCGTTTTGGTCCACCTGTCCGCAGGTGTTCTGGTCCACCTGTCCGCAGGCATTTTGGTCCATCTGTCCACAGGTGTTCTGGTCCACCTGTCCGCAGGTGTTCTGGTCCACCTGTCCGCAGGTGTTCTGGTCCACCTGTCCGCAGGCGTTTTGGTCCATCTGTAGTGATATAGGCCTCTGTCTTGACCTTCAAGTACACCTCTCCACATCTCTCTGAAACTCTAAGTGTTACACCTTCTTGAAGCTCTCAAGGAGACAGATGGACACTTATATATTTTAACAATTATTATGAATTAATGGACACTAATTAATCAGATTGAACTTTCTCTTTAATGTGTGTTAATTCAGAATTGATCTACAGTATATTTTTATCATTTTTAATGATGATCTGTTACTTTCATGAGCTTTGGCCTTCTACTGGTTTTATTTCTGCAAAGCAAGCAAGACTCTGTCGCTAAGGCAGAAGTCAGGGTAAGAGCTGTTCTCTTGCAGCCTTCTCTGTTTTGTCTATGAAGTTAGCCATAACATTTTCTGTGCTTGCAAGCAGGCCACCTGGCTGTTTATGTAAACAGTTTTCCTGTTGTCCGTCAAGAGACTTTCTGCCTATGGGATCATACTTCCATCTTTTATTTTGTTAACCAGCCTGTAGCCGTTGAGGAGGTGGGGAGACCCCACCTCCCCCATATAATGGGCACTTCCTATTTGGAAGTTAGTTTTTGGAGGAGAACTACTTGCAACTGTTTCTCTTCCCTGGGAAAGCTGGAGTCGGCCCGGTCATATGTCAACGACCCACGTCTCCGCTAGGATCATAGTAAAGCCTTACTGTGATTCTGTCACTCTTCTGGAAGAATTTGTTTTCTAAAGTTTTATTTTGAAAGTCAGTCTGTGCGCTCGACCGTTGGTCCCTGCCGAGGGAGGCGAGTTCCTCGTATCGTGAATCAGCACACTCACGCTGAAGTCCAACTGGACGGCCACTGGACAAACCCATCCACGTGTGTGTCCACAAACTTCTCCACTCTTGTCTCCAAGAGACGAACCTCCAACAGGTAACGAGCCGTGGTGTGTTTGAGCGTGCGGGAGCCCAGCCAGTCTGCTCGAGTGGGGGAAACGGTGTCACCCAGTCTGGTTCAAAGTAAACAACTTTAGCTTAACTTAGCTCCAGAACTCCTTCCTCCTATTTCTTATTTTTCATAAGCTATTTAATCTGTCAAGTAATGTGCCAACAGTTAAGTTTTAATTGTCTGTTTGTTTTAATTTGAATTCTTGTCAACGTAGTTATTAAATCAGAGCTAATATCGATACAAATGTTTAATGTAATTCTTGTGATAGTTTCAATAAAAGGTCTAATTTTTTGGTAGACCAACATAAATTGAAGTCTAAGCGTGAAATTACATTTCTGATTAATCACAGTAAAAACAATTTAGTATCGGAAAAAGGAAGAACTCGCACTTTGGTGGCAGTTTGTGCAAGATTAAAGTCTGCTAAACTGCGCATCCAATAATGGTGGCTCAGTAAGTGTTTAAATACCTTACTACCTCATTATTAATCTATTACACATCTGTCCGCAGGTGTTTTGGTCCACCTGTCCGCAGGCGTTTTGGTCCATCTGTCCGCAGGTGTTTTGGTCCACCTGTCCGCAGGCGTTTTGGTCCACCTGTCCGCAGGTGTTTCGGTCCACCTGTCAGAGGCGTTTCGGTCCACCTGTCCGCAGGCGTTTTGGTCCACCTGTCCGCAGGTGTTCTGGTCCATCTGTCCGCAGGTGTTTTGGTCCACCTGTCCGCAGGTGTTTTGGTCCACCTGTCCGCAGGTGTTTTGGTCCAACTGTCCGCAGGTGTTTCTGGTCCACCTGTCCGCAGGCGTTTTGGTCCACCTGTCCGCAGGTGTTTTGGTCCACCTGTCCGCAGGTGTTCTGGTCCACCTGTCCGCAGGTGTTTTGGTCCACCTGTCCGCAGGCGTTTTGGTCCATCTGTCCGCAGGTGTTTTGGTCCACCTGTCCGCAGGTGTTTTGGTCCACCTGTCCGCAGGTGTTTTGGTCCACCTGTCCGCAGGTGTTTTGGTCCACCTGTCCGCAGGTGTTTTGGTCCACCTGTCCGCAGGTGTTTTGGTCCACCTGTCCGCAGGTGTTTTGGTCCACCTGTCCGCAGGTGTTTTGGTCCACCTGTCCGCAGGTGTTTTGGTCCACCTGTCCGCAGGTGTTTTGGTCCACCTGTCCGCAGGTGTTTTGGTCCACCTGTCCGCAGGTGTTTTGGTCCACCTGTCCGCAGGTGTTTTGGTCCACCTGTCCGCAGGTGTTTTGGTCCACCTGTCCGCAGGTGTTTTGGTCCACCTGTCTGCAGGTGTTTTGTCCATCTGTCCACAGGTGTTCTGGTCCACCTGTCCATAGGTGTTCTGGCCCACCTGTCCATAGGTGTTCTGGTCTACTTGCCCGCAGGTGTTTTAGTCCTTCTGTCCACAGGTGTTTTGGTCAACCTGTCCGCAGGTGTTTCGGTCCACCTGTCCGCAGGTGTTCTGGTCCACCTGTCCGCAGGCGTTTTGGTCCAACTGTCCGCAGGTGTTTCGGTCCACCTTTCCGCAGGCGTTTTGGTCCAACTGTCCGCAGGTGTTTTGGTCCACCAGTCCGCAGGTGTTTTGGTCCACCTGTCCGCAGGCGTTTTGGTCCACCTGTCCGCAGGTGTTCTGGTCCACCAGTCCGCAGGTGTTTTGGTCCACCTGTCCGCAGGCGTTTTGGTCCACCAGTCCGCAGGTGTTTTGGTCCACCTGTCCGCAGGCGTTTTGGTCCAACTGTCCGCAGGTGTTCTGGTCCACCAGTCCGCAGGTGTTCTGGTCCACCTGTCCGCAGGTGTTCTGGTCCACCTGTCCGCAGGCGTTTTGGTCCATCTGTCCGCAGGTGTTTTGGTCCACCTGTCCGCAGGCGTTTCGGTCCACCTGTCCGCAGGTGTTTCGGTCCACCTGTCCGCAGGTGTTTCGGTCCACCTGTCTACAGGTGTTTTGGTCCACCTGTCCGCAGGTGTTTCGGTCCACCTGTCCGCAGGTGTTTCGGTCCACCTGTCCGCAGGTGTTTCGGTCCACCTGTCCGCAGGTGTTCTGATCCATCCGTCCGCATGTGTTCTGATCCATCTGTCCGCAGGTGTTCTGATCCACCTATCTTTTGGTCCATCTGTCCACAGGTGTTTCGGTCCACCTGTTGCAGGTGTTTTGGTCCACCTTTCTGCACTTGTTTTGGTGTTTTGGTCTACCTGACTGCAGGTGTTTTGGTGTTCTGGTCCACCTGTCCATAGGTGTTTTGGTCCAACTGTCTGCAGGTGTTTTAGTGTTTTGGTCCACCTGTCCGCATGTGTTTTGGTCCACCGGTCCGCAGGTGTTTCGGTCCACCTGTCCGCAGGTGTTTCGGTCCACCTACCCGTAGGTGTTTCGGTCCACTTGTCCGCAGGTTTTTTGGTCCACCTGTCCGCAGGTGTTTAGGTCCACCTGTCCTCAGGTGTTTCGTCCACCTGTCCTCAGGTGTTTCGGTCCAACTGTCCGCAGGTTTTTCGGTCCACCTGTCTGCAGTTGTTTTGGTGTTTTGGTCTACCTGACTGCAGTTGTTTTGGTGTTTCGGTCCACCTGTCCGCAGGTGTTTCGGTCCACCTGTCCGCAGGTGTTTCGGTCCACCTGTCCGCAGGTGTTTCGGTCCACCTGTCCGCAGGTGTTCTGATCCATCCGTCCGCATGTGTTCTGATCCATCTGTCCGCAGGTGTTCTGATCCACCTATCTTTTGGTCCATCTGTCCACAGGTGTTTCGGTCCACCTGTTGCAGGTGTTTTGGTCCACCTTTCTGCACTTGTTTTGGTGTTTTGGTCTACCTGACTGCAGGTGTTTTGGTGTTCTGGTCCACCTGTCCATAGGTGTTTTGGTCCAACTGTCTGCAGGTGTTTTAGTGTTTTGGTCCACCTGTCCGCATGTGTTTTGGTCCACCGGTCCGCAGGTGTTTCGGTCCACCTGTCCGCAGGTGTTTCGGTCCACCTACCCGTAGGTGTTTCGGTCCACTTGTCCGCAGGTTTTTTGGTCCACCTGTCCGCAGGTGTTTAGGTCCACCTGTCCTCAGGTGTTTCGTCCACCTGTCCTCAGGTGTTTCGGTCCAACTGTCCGCAGGTGTTTCGGTCCACGAGTCCGCAGGTGTTTCGGTCCACCTGTCTGCAGTGTTTCGGTCCACGAGTCCGCAGGTGTTTCGGTCCACCTGTCTGCAGGTGTTTTGGTCCACCTGTATTCAGGTGTTTTGGTGTTTTGGTCCACCTGTCCGCAGGTGTTTTGGTCCACCTGTCTGCAGGTTTTTTGTTCCACCTGTCTGCAGGTGTTTTGTCCATCTGTCCACAGGTGTTCTGGTCCACCTGTCCATAGGTGTTCTGGCCCACCTGTCCATAGGTGTTCTGGTCTACTTGCCCGCAGGTGTTTTAGTCCTTCTGTCCGCAGGTGTTTCGGTCCACCTGTCCGCAGGCGTTTTGGTCCAACTGTCCGCAGGTATTTCGGTCCACCTGTCCGCAGGTGTTCTGGTCCACCTGTCCGCAGGCGTTTTGGTCCAACTGTCCGCAGGTATTTCGGTCCACCTGTCCACAGGTGTTCTGGTCCACCTGTCCGCAGGCATTTTGGTCCAACTGTCCGCAGGTGTTTCAGTCCACCTACCCGTAGGCGTTTTGGTCCACCTGTCCGCAGGTGTTTTGGTCCACCTGTCTGCAGGTTTTTTGTTCCACCTGTCTGCAGGTGTTTTGTCCATCTGTCCACAGGTGTTCTGGTCCACCTGTCCATAGGTGTTCTGGCCCACCTGTCCATAGGTGTTCTGGTCTACTTGCCCGCAGGTGTTTTAGTCCTTCTGTCCGCAGGTGTTTCGGTCCACCTGTCCGCAGGCGTTTTGGTCCAACTGTCCGCAGGTATTTCGGTCCACCTGTCCGCAGGTGTTCTGGTCCACCTGTCCGCAGGCGTTTTGGTCCAACTGTCCGCAGGTATTTCGGTCCACCTGTCCACAGGTGTTCTGGTCCACCTGTCCGCAGGCATTTTGGTCCAACTGTCCGCAGGTGTTTCAGTCCACCTACCCGTAGGCGTTTTGGTCCACCTGTCCGCAGGTTTTTTGGTCCACCTGTCCGCAGGTGTTTAGGTCCACCTGTCCTCAGGTGTTTCGTCCACCTGTCCTCAGGTGTTTCGGTCCAACTGTCCGCAGGTGTTTCGGTCCACGAGTCCGCAGGTGTTTCGGTCCACCTGTCTGCAGTGTTTCGGTCCACGAGTCCGCAGGTGTTTCGGTCCAACTGTCCGCAGGTGTTTCGGTCCATGAGTCCGCAGGTGTTTCTGTCCACCAGTCTGCAGGTGTTTTGGTCCACCTGTATTCAGGTGTTTTGGTGTTTTGGTCCACCTGTCCGCAGGTGTTTTGGTCCACCTGTCTGCAGGTTTTTTGGTCCACCTGTCTGCAGGTGTTTTGTCCATCTGTCCACAGGTGTTCTGGTCCACCTGTCCATAGGTGTTCTGGCCCACCTGTCCATAGGTGTTCTGGTCTACTTGCCCGCAGGTGTTTTAGTCCTTCTGTCCACAGGTGTTTTGGTCAACCTGTCCGCAGGTGTTTCGGTCCACCTGTCCGCAGGTGTTCTGGTCCACCTGTCCGCAGGCGTTTTGGTCCAACTGTCCGCAGGTGTTTCGGTCCACCTGTCCGCAGGTGTTCTGGTCCACCTGTCCGCAGGTGTTTTGGTCCACCTGTCCGCAGGTGTTTTGGTCCACCTGTCCGCAGGTGTTTTGGTCCACCTGTCCGCAGGTGTTTTGGTCCACCTGTCCGCAGGTGTTTTGGTCCACCTGTCCGCAGGTGTTTTGGTCCACCTGTCCGCAGGTGTTTTGGTCCACCTGTCCGCAGGTGTTTTGGTCCACCTGTCCGCAGGTGTTTTGGTCCACCTGTCCGCAGGTGTTTTGGTCCACCTGTCCGCAGGTGTTTTGGTCCACCTGTCCGCAGGTGTTTTGGTCCACCTGTCCGCAGGTGTTTTGGTCCACCTGTCCGCAGGTGTTTTGGTCCACCTGTCCGCAGGTGTTTTGGTCCACCTGTCCGCAGGTGTTTTGGTCCACCTGTCCGCAGGTGTTTTGGTCCACCTGTCCGCAGGTGTTTTGGTCCACCTGTCCGCAGGTGTTTTGGTCCACCTGTCCGCAGGTGTTTTGGTCCACCTGTCCGCAGGTGTTTTGGTCCACCTGTCCGCAGGTGTTTTGGTCCACCTGTCCGCAGGTGTTTTGGTCCACCTGTCCGCAGGTGTTTTGGTCCACCTGTCCGCAGGTGTTTTGGTCCACCTGTCCGCAGGTGTTTTGGTCCACCTGTCCGCAGGTGTTTTGGTCCACCTGTCCGCAGGTGTTTTGGTCCACCTGTCCGCAGGTGTTTTGGTCCACCTGTCCGCAGGTGTTTTGGTCCACCTGTCCGCAGGTGTTTTGGTCCACCTGTCCGCAGGTGTTTTGGTCCACCTGTCCGCAGGTGTTTTGGTCCACCTGTCCGCAGGCGTTTTGGTCCACCTGTCCGCAGGTGTTCTGGTCCACCTGTCCGCAGGTGTTCTGGTCCACCTGTCCGCAGGTGTTTTGGTCCACCTGTCCGCAGGCGTTTTGGTCCATCTGTCCGCAGGTGTTTTGGTCCACCTGTCCGCAGGTGTTTTGGTCCACCTGTCCGCAGGCGTTTTGGTCCACCTGTCCGCAGGCGTTTTGGTCCATCTGTCCGCAGGTGTTTTGGTCCACCTGTCCGCAGGCGTTTTGGTCCATCTGTCCGCAGGCGTTTTGGTCCACCTGTCCGCAGGTGTTTTGGTCCACCTGTCCGCAGGCGTTTTGGTCCACCTGTCCGCAGGCGTTTTGGTCCATCTGTCCGCAGGCGTTTTGGTCCACCTGTCCGCAGGCGTTTTGGTCCACCTGTCCGCAGGCGTTTTGGTCCACCTGTCCGCAGGCGTTTTGGTCCACCTGTCCGCAGGCGTTTTGGTCCACCTGTCCGCAGGCGTTTTGGTCCACCTGTCCGCAGGCGTTTTGGTCCACCTGTCCGCAGGCGTTTTGGTCCACCTGTCCGCAGGCGTTTTGGTCCACCTGTCCGCAGGCGTTTTGGTCCACCTGTCCGCAGGCGTTTTGGTCCACCTGTCCGCAGGCGTTTTGGTCCACCTGTCCGCAGGCGTTTTGGTCCACCTGTCCGCAGGCGTTTTGGTCCACCTGTCCGCAGGCGTTTTGGTCCACCTGTCCGCAGGCGTTTTGGTCCACCTGTCCGCAGGCGTTTTGGTCCACCTGTCCGCAGGCGTTTTGGTCCACCTGTCCGCAGGCGTTTTGGTCCACCTGTCCGCAGGCGTTTTGGTCCACCTGTCCGCAGGCGTTTTGGTCCACCTGTCCGCAGGCGTTTTGGTCCACCTGTCCGCAGGCGTTTTGGTCCACCTGTCCGCAGGCGTTTTGGTCCACCTGTCCGCAGGCGTTTTGGTCCACCTGTCCGCAGGCGTTTTGGTCCACCTGTCCGCAGGCGTTTTGGTCCACCTGTCCGCAGGCGTTTTGGTCCACCTGTCCGCAGGCGTTTTGGTCCACCTGTCCGCAGGCGTTTTGGTCCACCTGTCCGCAGGCGTTTTGGTCCACCTGTCCGCAGGCGTTTTGGTCCACCTGTCCGCAGGCGTTTTGGTCCACCTGTCCGCAGGCGTTTTGGTCCACCTGTCCGCAGGCGTTTTGGTCCACCTGTCCGCAGGCGTTTTGGTCCACCTGTCCGCAGGCGTTTTGGTCCACCTGTCCGCAGGCGTTTTGGTCCACCTGTCCGCAGGCGTTTTGGTCCACCTGTCCGCAGGCGTTTTGGTCCACCTGTCCGCAGGCGTTTTGGTCCACCTGTCCGCAGGCGTTTTGGTCCACCTGTCCGCAGGCGTTTTGGTCCACCTGTCCGCAGGCGTTTTGGTCCACCTGTCCGCAGGCGTTTTGGTCCACCTGTCCGCAGGCGTTTTGGTCCACCTGTCCGCAGGCGTTTTGGTCCACCTGTCCGCAGGCGTTTTGGTCCACCTGTCCGCAGGCGTTTTGGTCCACCTGTCCGCAGGCGTTTTGGTCCACCTGTCCGCAGGCGTTTTGGTCCACCTGTCCGCAGGCGTTTTGGTCCACCTGTCCGCAGGCGTTTTGGTCCACCTGTCCGCAGGCGTTTTGGTCCACCTGTCCGCAGGCGTTTTGGTCCACCTGTCCGCAGGCGTTTTGGTCCACCTGTCCGCAGGCGTTTTGGTCCACCTGTCCGCAGGCGTTTTGGTCCACCTGTCCGCAGGTGTTTTGGTCCACCTGTCCGCAGGCGTTTTGGTCCACCTGTCCGCAGGCGTTTTGGTCCACCTGTCCACAGGTGTTTTGGTCCACCTGTCCGCAGGTGTTTTGGTCCACCTGTCCACAGGTGTTTTGGTCCACCTGTCCACAGGTGTTTTGGTCAACCTGTCCGCAGGCGTTTTGGTCCACTCCTCCTGAACAATCTGCTCCAGCTTTCTCAGGTTTGAAGGTTCTTCTCCATATTTTTCAGCTCCTTCCACAGATGTTCATCAGGGTTTGGATCATGGCTCAGACCGCTGCTTCAGAACAGTCCAATGTTTGGTTCTGACCCATCTGTTGGTGTTTTTAGTTGTGTTTTGGGTCATTATCCTGTTGAAGGACCTGTCACTGTGACGTACCCTTTTGACTCTGGGCGGAACACTTCTCTCCAGAATGCCTTGATAGTCTTGAGATTTCTTTTTACCTGGAGCAAATCTGGATGTGTCGATGCAGCCCCAGAACAGAACTGAGCCTCCTCCATGTTTCCATGTAGGCAAGACCACTACTGTATTGAAGCGCCCTTACTGTAGTCTTCATTGGGGGCTGCCATTGCATGTAAATGCATGGAAGCCACCTATTGTTATCCTGCTCGAACGTGTGTCTACATTTCGTCGAGCGTTAATGCGGCCCGAACCACAATGTCTACCCCCACAAAAGTTATATCAAAACGACTGGCTCGGCCCCCTGATGTGTGCTATTACTTTTATTGGCATTTCGAGTTACCATGGCAACGTAATTTGCGAACAAAGACGTAATGAATCTCCAAATCCAGGAACTAGTTGGTTACTGCCCACTTATTATTCTACACCAGAAAAAGTTATCTTTTTCAACTTTAATACGGACCGAACCACAAAGTGAACCCCCACAAAAGTTATATCAAAACGACCGGCCCGACTCAGAGATGTGTGCTATTACTTTTATAAGCAATCGGAGTTACCATGGCGATGTATTTTGCTAACAAAGTTGCCATATTTCCCCATTGAAAATGAATGGGAGAACACTCCTCACACAAACTGCTGCTGTCAAGTCACATGATTTAGAATCTGATGAAAACATACTCACTGTTGGTACTGTTTGAAACTCATAGAAAGTATTTATCAAATGTATCTCTAGAACTGATTAACATTTGGAGCCATTTTGATTCAAGATGTCCGGCAACAGCCTGGCAGCCCCCGTCAAAGTTTCTCCAGGAACTTTCTAGTTTTTAATTCTTGCCTGGATCTAAGCCATTACACAGAGACTATTTTAGTGATAAGAACAAACTGTGATTTGGACCTGTAACGACACCACAGATGTGTTTTACTGATGGTGCCGGGAGCTGTTTAAGTTTCACTGAGGATCACACCCTCGTCATGAAGTGACAACAGCTGATTTAAAGTGATGGATGTCCTTCTGTGACGCCCTGAAGCTCAAAATATGGACAGAACCGTGTTTCTGCTTTCAGGTTAAATGCCACTCGGTCAAATATCCTGTGCTGCTGTTTAAACTGTTAGCAGCTGCTGGTAGTATAAGCACTGTATGGAAGTATTTGATAGAATGACTGAAGTGAAATAAGGGAAATAAAAAATAAAAAGCAGAATGCAGAGCGATAAAGTGATGTTCATGTAACTGTCAGACTAAGTGAACCAAAGATGTGGTGATGAAATGAAGCAAAAGTGATGACATTTGGTAAAATAGCTGCAGCTTCCGTCAGGCCTTCTGTTTCTCTGCCAGCAGAGACAGACAGTGAGCTGCTGCACTTTTGGCTGCTCGCGTCTCGTATTCTCCGGTGCATAATATAGATCTGCAGCCCACTGATTCATACGTCCCGATCCTCCCGTCGCAGCTACACCCAGCCCATGGCAGCACTTCAAACATCTGCAGGATGTCACGGCTCCTCACCTGGCCCGTCTGGCTGCAGGTCCGCTTCCTGAGTGGGACCGAGGTGACGCCCCGAAGTCAGCACACAGCCCTGTTGAGGCCTTAAGAACCTTTTCATGGGATAATTTTAGTTTGAACCAGCAAAGATTTAGGATTTGTCTTTAAATTAGAAGTTGTCAGGTTTTCGCAGCAGCAGGCTTCCGATGTAGAAATGACATTTGGTGTCGGCGCCTCTTAAAGTCGACATGAAAGCTGATTGTTTTCGTGGCTGAGTGGGAGGTGAGCTTCTGCTGCTTGTCTCAGAGCTGAACCGAACGACAAACGTCAAGCTCATTTAAAACACTTTCTGCAGGATTTGTGAATCGTATGTATTTTGAACTACAGAGAATGACGACTGTAGGGATGCACAATACTGTATTGGATTTTTGGCCGATATCCGATATACCGATTCGTTAAAACTTATTTGGCTGATAACCGATATAAGTACTGATATATTTTCCTTAGACCTACTTACAGAGACTACACATCCTCCTCTGTGTGGAATTAAAACACTACATTATTCTCTATGGTCTTGGTCAATTAGGCCTGCTACCAAATGCAGATGCCAAAAAGGGGCTGAAAATGATGAAACACTTCAACTTGTATTATGTTTAATGTCAGATTTATTCATGATATTTCCTCTCTATCACAATAACAACACTGGAACAGTGCAAACTTAACAATGTGCGTGATGTCATAACGTGCTGGCGCTGCAGGCATCCTCGTCACTGGGTTATACAAAAACAGCACCTTTATTTATGTATATATATATATATATATATATATATATATAAATATATATACACACACATATATATACAGGTAGTCCCCGAATTACGAGCGCTCTGATCTGCGAGGTCCCAGACTTACGAGCTGCACATTTTTGGAAAAAACGAAAAAAATACCGAGTTTTCATGTGTTTTTTCACTTCAGTTAGCAAGTTAAGCATATAAACACACGTTTCCGATCATTTTTATGCACTCAAAAGTAGTTTTTAGATGAAAATAGAGTGTTTTTAGGTGCGCTGGCGAAATTTACGAGCGGACTTCCGGGTTTACGAGAGCAATGGCGGCCGTTCCAAATTACGAGATTTCCGGTTTACGAGCGCCCCCTTGTGACGGATCTCGCTCGTAAATCGGGGAATACCTGTATATATATATATATATATATATATATATATATATATATATATATATATATATATATATATATATATATATATATATATATATATATACAGGTAGTCCCCGACTTACATATATATATATATATATATACAGGTAGTCCCCGACTTACGAGCGCTCTTACATACGAGGTCCCGGACTTACGAGCTGGCGAACGAGCAGTAAATTTGTAAAAAATACAGCACTTTTTTGTGTTTTTAGATGAAAGTGTGTTAGCTAACCGTTTGGAAACACGTTTCTGAGCATGTTCATGAACTAGTATGAACATTTTTGATGAAAAACGAGTGTTCGTAGTAGCGCTAGCTTAAATGTTCCAACTTACGAGCGAAATTCCGGACTTACGAGAACACGTGTTTCTTGTTCCGACGTACGAATTTTCGTCTTACGAGCGACT
>JBBPBX010015041.1:21011-32096 GCA_038048925.1 Garcialebias charrua
TATATAAACAGTGCCTTTTATATCGGTGAGTTATTTGTTATTTTGATGGAATGGCCGGTGTCCAATATTTAACTTCATCACTAGTATCGGCCAATACCGATACCGTGCCGATAATTATTGTGCAATATTGTGCATCCCTAGTAAATTTCTTAAACACCTTCCATTCCCTGAAGGAATGCCTTATCAACCCTCATTGTTTTAAGGGGATATCTTGATGAAAATGGGTGAAGCTTTAACCTTTAGTCCAATGTTGCAAATGGTTTTGTGTGTGTTGGGGATGACTCTCAGCTACTACCACACCAGAGTTTACCTCAATATCTGTAAAACTGAAAATGATGTAGCCATTTCTGTGTTTTTTAAGGAAAGTCACCGGTGGTGGCCATCTTGAATTGTATATCCTGATAAACATAATCAATTGTAGACATCATTTCCTGAGTTTGATTAAAATCTGTCCATTAGTTCTTGAGATGTTTTGCTAACAGACATTTGACTCCTAACAGTTAATGGCACACAGGAACACTGATCTTGCACAATATTTTAGCTCTCATAGTTTGCGTTTGTAGATGACTCCCAGCAGAGTTTATCTCAAGATCTGTTAATCTGAGTGAGTTGTAGCTTTTTTTGTTTTCTGAAGTTGATTAGCAGTGGTGGCCATCTTGGATCAAGTTGACCTCAAAAGGTTATGAGTTATAGATGTGTATACTCAGTGAATGTTGTAATAAAATATGTCCAGTGAGTTATAGACACACACACAGACAATGTAACATTTCAGCTAGGTTGAATCATACACATACATTTGTAGAAAACAGCTTGTCCAATCCTGCAAAACATTTGTTTTTACGTCTAATCAGTGCACAAAATGAGATAATTTAGTCTTTTTTTTTTCTTTTCTTAATCAATGAAAACATCCTCATTGTCCATCCTGAAACTGTGCAGTTACAGCAGATTAATATTTTTGGTTCTTTTTAACAATAACACTTAATGTTAGCTTCCTAAATTCACACTTCTCATTTAGAAATTGCTTTTCTTTCTTTCTTTTTTGGTACTAGTTGCAAACCTCGGCCTTTATCTGCTAAAAGCAGCGCACGTATTCTCCTGAGTTGTTTATAAATTGGCTCCAAACCCCTGACAGCTCGTTGTGTTTTCACTGTATTGACACGTACGTTCATTTAGCAACAGTTAATTACAGCTGGATGTTTCTGTTTTGCAGCGATTGAATTGGTTTCATAGATTAAGTTTTTTCCCAAATAAAAATTAACATGTTAATCTTTATCTAACGGTGATAGTTGACATATCTGTTTTTCTCCATATTTGAATGATTTTACCTCTAAATAAAAGAAAAGACGCCGAACTGTGTAATGATGAGGAACACTTGTTAATCTTACAATAAAATGCAGGGAAATACTGTCATGAAAAATAAATTCTGTACTTTTACTTTGTTTGTTCAGTCTGAGGGTTTATGGATCAGATCATAATAAACTGATGATATTCGTTTTACATTTATACTGAAACAGCTATAACAATGATTTCCTGTTTTTAATATTTTTACGTTTATTATCTTAACTGCTTCTCAATTCTTTGTGCCATTTTAACCGCTCATATACCAAAACTTTCAGCGTGTGTAGTAATTACTTTTTGTAACTTTTATACTTTACAAAATATTCAACTTTGAATACAAATATTTGTAAAACTTTCTAAATAAACGTGCTCTTGAAAAGCAGCTTCATCAAACCAATTGTCTTTTAGGCTACTTTTAGGTTTGAGAGAGTTTGTTGCTATTCTTAGCGTTCAGCTTTTCTTTTTCTATTGTTAGCTTTTAGCCATTTTTTTGAAAAGCACTTTTAGCATTAGCTAGCCCTTTGTTGCTTTCATTTCCTAGCAAGCCTTTTTTGATAGCTTTTGATTACTTTAAGCTAGCATTACTTTTATATTTCACATTAACTTTAGTTCTGTTTAGGTTTTAGCTGTTTATTACTTTTTGTTAACAGTTTGCTCATAAAATTTCTAGCTATTATTTAGCTTTTTTTATTATTTTTTTTTAGCTTTCAGCTAGCTTCTGGTCTATGTTTAAATTTTAGCTGTTTTGTTACATTGAACTTTAGTTAACCTTTTCCCAATTTTAACTTCTAACCAAACTTTTGCTACTTTTTTGTTATCTAGCTAACGGTAGTTGACTTTTAGCTAGTCTGCCACTTTTAGCTGAACTTTTGATGCCTTTAGAACATAGCTTGTTTCTTTTTGCTAGTTCTTTACTAATTATTTCTAGTTACAATTTAGCCCTTTTTCCACTTTTAGCTTTAAGTTGACATGATTCTACTTTTGATCTTAGCTGATACTGTTATTGATTTTAATTGTTTTATTATTTGTTTTATTGACATTTAATTCTGTTGCACCTTGTAGCACTTTGAGATTTTCATTAATGAAAAGTGCGTTATAAATTGAATTCATTATTATTATTATTAATATTTTGCTACTTTGAGCTTTTACTAGCCTTTTGCTACTTATTTCTCCTTAGCATTTCGGTACGTTCATTTTTAGCTGACCCTTTTGAAAGTTTCTGCAAGCCTTTTAATACTTTTCATTCATTCAACCTTTATTTGGGCAGTTTAATCCCATTGAGCCTCGAGGACTCATTTACAAGAGAGACCTGGCTACAAACAAAGAATGATGACAACAGCAACAGTAGATTTTCCCTGGACAATCAACAATAGACAATCATAAGAGAAAAATAAAGATTTTTTTTTTTTTACAAGTTAAAACAAAGATGTCAAAGTAGCAAAACAGACAGATTATAAGGCAGATGTACTTGGACTTTTATCTAATCTTTGGTACTTTAAAGGTTCAGTATGTAACTTTTCTAACAATATATTTTTAACATATTTCTTCACTCTGTCACTACCTCCTGACATACTGATTTTAGACAAGTAATCTCTGAAAAAAACTATAGTCCCCTTGCTTCTCTATCAGCATTTATAAAAACACTAAAAACACAGAGTGACCCGCCATTAACCAGCCAATAAAAACAGAGTTTGTAACCAGCCAATAAAAACAGAGCTTGAATTTGAATCAGCCAATAAAAACAGAGCTTGAATTTGAATTTCAGCAGAGCAAGGTGGAGCAGAGCCATATATGGCTCTGAGGGGGAGGAACCAGAAACGTGTCTCTGTTCAAAATTTTCCTAAGTTCCAGCGTGTTCCAGAAATTACATACTGAACCTTTAAATATTTTTGGCCAGAATTTGATTCTTCTTAAATTAAACTTTTGATACATTTAAGTTTTAGATAGCTCCTTATTTTTTGCTAGCCTTTATTAAGTATTTATTTCTAGTTACGACTTTGCGTCTTTTAATTTTAGCTTTGTGTTCTGCTTCTTTTAGCTGTAACAGCTCAGTTTCAGCTTTTCTAGCGATCGTTGTCAAAGTCTTTCAGGGCTCAGAGTTCACTCTGAATCCCTCCGGCCGCTCTTCATCTGTTTTATTTTTATTTTTACCAGACGAACGACGCCATCGGAAACACGTGGAACTGGCTGTACTTCATCCCCCTCATCATCATCGGCTCCTTCTTCATGCTCAACCTGGTGCTCGGTGTCCTGTCAGGGTAAGTCCACTGTCTTATTTCCAGGACCACCTGCATTAATCACTGGGAACACGACTAATCGTAGCAACCGCAACAAAACCGTCACCTCGGGGTAATCTTGTAATTCTGGCGCTCGATGGTTTATTATTGAGCTCTGCCACGAGTCAGTGCACCATCGAGGAAACACTTAAACCCTTGTTGCCCCTGTTTTGACTGTTGCTGTGAGAATAATTAGGGTGAAAATATAATGAAGTTCCTGAGAAACTTTGACGGGTACAGCCACATGGCGGCCATTTTAAATGTAGGATTTGACTTTACTATGTGATGGGGATCCTTCAACCCCACCAGTTTCCAGAACTACAGTATTTTCTGGTGTATAGGTCGCATTGTCCAATTATCACCAATAGATTGGAAAAATCCCTAGATAGGTCGCACTGGTGTATAGGTCGCACCTACGTTTAGCTCTGCTGCAAATGTCTGCCACAGGAGCACACAGCAAGGCTTTTAAGAAGATTAACACTTAAAAACAATTATTTGTTTGATAAAAATTATAGCAAATATATGTCTGAGCTGAACTTTTCCTTAATAAATGAACGTAATTGTGAAATGAGCTGGATTTAAAAATTTGTTTCACCGAAAGTGATAACAAGCCATATATAGGTCGCACCTGAGTATAGGTCGCAGGCCTTGAAAAAAAAAAACATAAAAAGGTGCGACCTATACATCGGAAAATACGGTATATGTCTACAAGTAACTGAGTTAAAGACATTTAAATTTATCTTTGGTGGCCATCTTGGGTTCATTTTGAGAAAGGTTTGCAATTCACTTAATGCTTTCAGTACTGTAGAATGGGCAGTCGTCAGTAAAAGCGTCGTATAAGGTGGATCAGAAACAGATGGCGAGGATCATCAGTGGCGGCCGTGGCGTAGTGGTAATGGCAGTCGTCTCCCGATCGGAAAGTTGGCGGTTCGACTCCCGGGACCCGCACCATGTGTCGTTGTGTCCTTGGGCAAGACACTTAACCCTGAGTTGCTCCCGGTAGGACTGGAAAGCACCTTGCATGGTAGTCTGCCGCCACCGGTTTATGAATGTGTGTAGCATTCAATATATGTGTAGCACTTTGAGATTTTCAGTAATGAAAAGTGCGTTATAAATTGAATTATTATTCCGCTCATTCTCAATCAGTTCATCTGGACAGTTTCTTTTTAGCAGAAACGTTTCACCCTCACTCCAGAGGGCTTCCTCAGTCAGAGTAGTCCAAAGCACACTGAAGTTAACCCACCAAGTAAGCAACTTATGTGGACCAACCAGTTTGCTGTAGCCAAGATGGTTTCTGGGGGTGTGTCCCTCGTCGACTCCTCCCAGGCAGGCAGACATGTCCAAAGTGGTTCAAGACAAGAAAGTTAATTCTCAATAGTCCAGGTATCAAATCCGCTCATTCTCAATCAGTTCATCTGGACAGTTTCTTTTTAGCAGAAACGTTTCACCCTCACTCCAGAGGGCTTCCTCAGTCAGAGTAGTCCAAAGCACACTGAAGTTAACCCACCAAGTAAGCAACTTATGTGGACCAACCAGTTTGCTGTAGCCAAGATGGTTTCTGGGGGTGTGTCCCTCGTCGACTCCTCCCAGGCAGGCAGACATGTCCAAAGTGGTTCAAGACAAGAAAGTTAATTCTCAATAGTCCAGGTATCAAATCCGCTCATTCTCAATCAGTTCATCTGGACAGTTTCTTTTTAGCAGAAACGTTTCACCCTCACTCCAGAGGGCTTCCTCAGTCAGAGTAGTCCAAAGCACACTGAAGTTAACCCACCAAGTAAGCAACTTATGTGGACCAACCAGTTTGCTGTAGCCAAGATGGTTTCTGGGGGTGTGTCCCTCGTCGACTCCTCCCAGGCAGGCAGACATGTCCAAAGTGGTTCAAGAGGCTACAGCAAACTGGTTGGTCCACATAAGTTGCTTACTTGGTGGGTTAACTTCAGTGTGCTTTGGACTACTCTGACTGAGGAAGCCCTCTGGAGTGAGGGTGAAACGTTTCTGCTAAAAAGAAACTGTCCAGATGAACTGATTGAGAATGAGCGGATTTGATACCTGGACTATTGAGAATTAACTTTCTTGTCTTGAACCACTTTGGACATGTCTGCCTGCCTGGGAGGAGTCGACGAGGGACACACCCCCAGAAACCATCTTGGCTACAGCAAACTGGTTGGTCCACATAAGTTGCTTACTTGGTGGGTTAACTTCAGTGTGCTTTGGACTACTCTGACTGAGGAAGCCCTCTGGAGTGAGGGTGAAACGTTTCTGCTAAAAAGAAACTGTCCAGATGAACTGATTGAGAATGAGCGGATTTGATACCTGGACTATTGAGAATTAACTTTCTTGAATTAATTATTATTATTATTATTATTATTATCATTTAAATTTCATTTTCATTAATTAAATAAATAAATAAAAACACTAGGGGGCACAATCCAGTTTATCTCCTGTGCTGGTCCCAAGCCCGGGTAAATGGTGAGGGTCGGTTCAGAAAAGGCTGTCCATCCGTCCGTCTATGCGTCCGTACATCTGTCTGGAGCTCAGGGGCAGCAGCTTAAACTGGGAGGTCCAGATATCTCTTTCCACAGCCACCCTTCCAGCTGTTCTGCGAGGATACCCAGGCATTCCCACGCCAGTTTTTCCAGTGGGTCCTGGATTTTTCTCAGGGTTTCCTCCCAGTTGGACATGCAGAAGTTGGGGTATGTGTGCGGGCGTCCTTACCAGACACCAGAACAACCTCAACTGACTCCTCTCAACGTGGTCCCTCCAAGTGACTGAAATTCTCACCCTACCTTAAAGGAGAGTCCAGCTACCCTGCAGAGACAACTCATTTTGACTGCCTTCATTCACGTCTCATTTTCTCTGTCACTACCCAGAGCTCATGACCATAGGTGAGGGTAGGAAGGTAAACGGAGAGCTTCACCCTGAAACTCAGCTCCCTCTTCACTACAATGGACCAACACAAACCCCACAATGCTGTGGAAGCTGCATTGATCCGTCTGTCGATCCCACACTCCATTCTCCAAACCCTGAGATACTTGAACTCCTCCAGGTGAAGCAGAAACTCACTCCCAGCTCGGAGAGGGAAGTCCATCCTTTTTCAGACTGAGGACCGTGTCCTCAGAGTTGGACGTGCTGTTCTTCATCCCTGCCTCTTCACATTTGGCAATGAACCGCTCCAGTGAGAGCTGGACTGGTTTACAGCATGATGACGCCAGCAGGACCACATCGTCCGCATATCCAGAAACAAAATTCTGGAGCCACCAAACCGGGTCTCCTCCGCCCCCTAGCTGCACCCAGAAATATTTTCCAGTTATGAACAGGTTTGTTCAACACAGAGTCTGGCTTCCACCCTGAAGGAGTCAGGAAAGACATCCTTCGTAAAACATTTAGCCAAAATCAAATACAGGTACGGTAGTCCTCGACTTACGACGGAGTTCCGTTCCTACGCTCTGTCGTAAAGTGAATTTCGACGTAACTCTGAACATACGTCCAAACTGCACCTTATACGTACAGTACTGTATTTTACCAAGCACTTAGCCTATCCTAACACTGTACCCTACATAATTATCAAATACACATACATTTGGGAGCCATAATGAAGGAAAAAAGAGTTAATTTCTTACTGGGAAGCTGGTGAAGCCGTTTTCTTCCGTCCATCCGTCCATCCTCCGTATTCTCTATTGCGTTTACGACGTAAAACCGTCATCCAGCTTGGTCCAAGCGTTTACAGTAAGGTCGGTCCATCCAAACCCAGCTTCCTGCTCTCTGGAGCTCCGCCTGGGTCCAGCTCTGTATCCCTCCGCCGTATCCCTCCGCCGGGCCGCCTGTATTTTCAACTGAGTGCTCGCTGCTTCTGCCGTCAAAACTGGAATGAACTCTGAACTCGCTTTTCAAAATAATTATTATATTTTTTAATGGAGATGCGTGTCGTAACCGCGAAACGTCGTAACTCGAGACCGTCGTAAGTCAAGGACTACCTGTATGTGAGTTTGTTTCAAAGACACCATACCAGATTGAGGTTTGTGTTGCCACAGTTGCTGTTGACAGAGCGCCGGCAGATTTTTGCTACTGTTAGTCAAATACCATGAGAAGACATGAAGGTCGTTGAAGGGAGGACAGATTGAGATGAAAGGCCTTCCTTAATACACATCATCGTCTAAAACAGCACAAAATATATGGAACAGTTCAAAATGTCCTGTGTGGTTTTACTTTTGTCCGTCTGTTTCTAAAAACATCTTTGTCAGAGAGTTTGCCAAGGAGCGAGAGCGTGTGGAGAAGAGGCAGGAGTTCCTGAAGCTTCGGCGTCAGCAGCAGATCGAGAGAGAACTCACCGGATACTTGGAGTGGATCTGCAAAGCAGGTCCAACTGATTCACGAGTCGATCCTTCTGCTGTAAAAATAAATAAATATATAGTATATATATTTTATACAAAGTTTTTTGTCTGTCTGCTGCTGCAGAGGAGGTGCTGCTGGAGGAGGAGGATGAGATCGCCGAGGAGAAGTCCCCGCTGGACGGCGCGTGGTACAAGAGGAACCAAAACCTTTCAGGTGAGTCTGCAGCCTGGATGAACACGATTCACACCAAAAACAAACATTTTCAAGAACTCGTTGCAGATCTGCTGTTTTTACGCTCCTGTCTGAGGTGGACGTGTTCTGGTAGTCTGTCCGTCCATCAACGTTCTCTTGCCATAACTTCTGATCCGCTCAAGATCAATTAACGGGACTTCAAACATGTCTGCATCAAAAACAGACCGAGTGTCTCAGACACTTATCATCACCTCAGATCAAGTTAAAGGTCACAGATCAAGGTCACAGTTTATACAAGGTCTTTGCTTGTCCGGGCCAGTCCTATAGATTGTTGTATAATACTTAGTTGACGAACGTGTAACATAGGCCTGTCGCCATAAACAATAAATCAATTAATCACATGATAAATGAAAATTATCAACCTCATTTTCATTGATCAGTTTTATCGTTTCTTCGTGTCTCTCTCTTTCTACTGAAGACACTGGACGACAAAAGGCTCAACTCCGATGCTGACCCCTCCCTTTATCTTTTTTCTTTAAAATCCATTTTATCGATCCATCATCATCATCATCATCATCATCATCATCATCATCATCATCATCATCATCATCATCATCATCATCATCATCATCATCATCATCATCATCATCAAGCTTTATTTATAAAGCGCTTTAACACAGCCACAGCTGAAACAAAGCGCTGGACACTAGCTACAAACAAGATAAAAGAAAGCATAAAAACAGCTACAAAACTAACACACAGTGAACTAAAAACTAAATTTAAAATACATTAAAATGACAAGTTAAACAGGTAAAATCAATAAAAATGAAGTAAAATCAAGTCTCAGTTGGGTTGAAGACCAATGAGTAGAGATGAGTTTTCAAACGGGTTTTAAAAATGGACAGTGAGGGAGCCTGTCGAATGTGTAAAGGCAGAGCGTTCCATAACTCAGGGCCACTAACAGAGAAGGCCCTGTCTCCTCGAAGCTTCCTCTTACTCTTTGGAATGACCAGGAGCAGCTGGTCAGCAGACCTGAGTGACCGGGATGGAGTGTAATGGTGTAGAAGCTCTGCCAAATAAGGGGGGGCAAGGCTGTTTAAAACCTTAAAAACAAACAAAAGAATTTTAAAATGAACTCTAAAATACACGGGCAGCCAGTGGAGAGAAGCCAGGACAGGTGTGATGTGCTCTCTTTTGCGTGTTCCAGTTAAAAGACGTGCAGCAGCATTTTGCACCAGCTGCAGACGTGCAAGTGAGGACTGGCTGACTCCAAGATAGAGAGAATTACAGTAATCCAGCTGTGATGAAATGAAGGCATGGATCCAAAATCGTGTTTTTGGATCATTAAAAGCAGCTAAGCTGAGAAGCTAAGCTAACAGGCTGACCTCGGGGGGGAAAAAAAAACCTCTGTCTTGTTCAAGCTCCAAAATTCACGGTTGAAACCCGTGCCTGTGTGTAAAGTTGTTTTTCTCTGCAAAAAGAAGCTGAGAACTTGTTTACTGATTTTTAAATTAAAAGCTTTGTGTGAAAAATGCTAAAGAGCTCAAAACACACCAAGTGTCCGCCCTTTTGAGAACCAAAGAGAGACAACCCATGTCACGTCAAGGGGCCTACATTTTTCTTAAAGAGACACGCTGCTCGCTCCCTCACTATCCATAGTTCGGTTCAAACAGTCTTATACTGCCATCCAGTGGTCAATAAATGTACCACTTCATATTTCTTCTTAAATTTGACAATTAGCAATTATTGTCAAATTTCAGACAATATTATCGTTAATCACAATAATTTCTGAGACGATTAATCGCCCAGCAAATTAGTTATCGTGACAGGCCTAGTGTAACGTGCTGTGTGTGGTGCTCTTTTTAAATTAAACCTGCTGATCAGGTGCATTTCCCCACCGAGAGCTCTTCCTTTTCGATGTCGGCTTCGATTCATCCCAGGAAACATTCAGTAAGCTCAGCACACCTTTCCTTTCAGAGCGCTTTCCATTTCGTTTGTCAGATTATTCAAGCTTATCCAGGTTGAACCGGACCCGGACATGGGTTCGGCTTTCGCAGAGTCTCCCAGAATTAAAAAAACCTTCTCTCTGCAACAAAACCATTTTGAAAAGTTTTTTTTTCTAAATGGATGGTGTATTCTTCACATTTCTTCCATTTTATCCCGACTAATCCTCCTCGTTGCACGAACTGATCGGACTTCTCCTGGTTTTCACTCGGACTTCTGAGCATCTTTCATGCTTTATTAAATGTTTGTTATAAACAGAATCTTTTGTTGCTAATATTGGAAACACACAGACCTTTACTTCCTGGGACGTTGAACACAAGAATAGATTCTTGATTTTCAGTCATGGTTTCTAACAACATTTATAAAACTTAACTCTTATTTCTTCTTTTATTCCATCTTTATTTTCCTCTGTGTCTTTATCTTCTCCTCGTCTTTGCTGTTTGTCTTATTGTGTTCTCTTTGACTTTGTCAATTTGCTTTTGTGCTTTTCTTCCTCATGTTCTTATACTTTTTTTTCTCTCCCCACAATCTATCTCATTTGTACGGTGGCCCTGAGGTACATCTGTTTACTTTGTCACTTTTTTCATCTTTATCATTTTTTACTTTTGTCTTCACCCTCTTTGTCTTCATTGTCTGTTTTTTTTTTTTTACCGAGGAGAACAGATACCAAGACTCACAATGTATTTACAGCGTTTACGAGTGATAAATTGTACAAGAAGCCATGGAGGGAGCTGAAACCCTGAAGCGCAAAGAGATGATTAGTGGTCTGTTGGCAGGGGTGATAATGTTATTGTTGATCTTTCTTACAATGTAGTGGGAGAGAGCTGACCCAAATGGTTCCAGGTGAAGAAGGTGTGCGTCTGAACAATGGCAGGTGATAGGCAAGTGGTAGGATGGAGTGGAGGGAGCTGAAGAGCTCGATGTTCACAAAAGATGATTGAGG
>JBBPBX010015041.1:38043-50052 GCA_038048925.1 Garcialebias charrua
TTATAAATTTTTATGGTATGTCTGTGGGCTATCCAGACCATGTTCATTCAATTTAATGCACAAAATAATTCTTAGATAATAAAATATCCCCTTTCTAGTTGTGCCTTTTCTGACTTCCGTTCTGAACAGGCTGTTTATGATAAGGCCACGCCCTTCAAAAATCTGTTTACATTAACTCCGCCCTCCAAAGGGGACCCTGAGTCAGACCCAGAGGCAGACGCCATTTTGGGCAGGGCAAATGAGGCGCTGACGCGTCGCGTAGGCCGCTGAGAAACATCCATAAGTTCACCCTCCATGTTAAAAACTCTTCGTTTGACTCTTTGAAAACAAGCAATAAGGCTGCAGAGTAACACACTGGCTGCTAACTGCTATACACGCTCTCTCTAGCGGGGACCGCTTTTTTCACGGACCACATCCGGCGCGGACCGGATATGGTCCGCGAGCAGTCGTCCGGTTGATTTAAGAGCCCGTAAATAAGTTTTTTCCATCCATCCATCCATTTTCGTCCGCTTATCCGGGGTCGGGTCGCGGGGGTAGCAGCCTAAGTAGGGAGGCCCAGACTTCCCTCTCCCCTGCCACATGGAGCAGCTCCTCTGGGGGAATCCCAAGGCGTTCCCAGGCCAGCCGAGAAACATAGTCCCTCCAGCGTGTCCTTAGCCTGGTTGAAACCATACCCTGTCCTTCACTTCGCTTCAGACAAGGGTCTGGGACCTGTCCATTGACAAACGATTCTTGCTGGAGGCGTGGGCTCTACTGATGGCTGCTCCCCTGTGGTCTTCTGAACTTGACTTCAGCTCCGCCTCCTGCTGAATTTTCTCTCGCTCCGTTGTATATTCTGTGTTTATAATATATGATAATAAAACGTCCTAATAAAATAAAACCATGGAGCGCTGGTCCAACACACCAGAAGACCAGGAAATCTGATGGGACTCGGGCAGCAACTTAAAACCTGACTTTAATTCTCTCGTGACAACCTGAGACGTTTCTTCTTAAGCTAATAAAACAGGACGTTTTACCTGAAAGGGCTAAGTCAGGCAATGTATATACAGTAAATTGATATATTTATATATAAACTGAGATCATTTGACCCTTAGTTGCTCACAGGCGGAAATTATCTACATAATTGTTTTGCTCCAGAAAGGGAATAATTGGGTCTTTAAAGCAAAGTCTTTAAATGTATTAAAAAAGTATATATATTTTTTTATTTAACTCTTAATATTCTGATGTATTTGCTGTGAGTTTATCAATGAAAAGTCCATTGAGCAGCCATCTTCAGCATTTCTGTTCTTCTGTTTGCGTCTCCTGCTTCCTGTCAGATACTGGAACTCGTTGAGGAACCTTGTCGTTTCCCTCCTGAACTCCATGAAGTCCATCATCAGTTTGCTCTTCCTCCTGTTCCTCTTCATCGTGGTCTTTGCCTTACTGGGCATGCAGCTCTTCGGAGGACAGTGAGTGAACGCACAGAAATACTCCCCTTGTGCCACATGGATCCTCCTGTCTGCTCCTCTGTCTATCTTCTCTCCTCCTCCTCCCTTCGGTGTCTGATCTGTGGCGACGGGGGCAGGCATGTTGGCGCAGCAGGTCGCTGGCTGAGCAGCAGCTCTTTGAATATCACTCCCAGCAGGCGCTCCATGTCGTCTAATGGCAGGAACACTTCCTGGTCCCAGATAATCAAAGGCCTGACATCTGCACACACCCGTTCTGAATCGATTTGCACACAGACCATTTACATTTCACCCCACAACGCTGCCGGGAACACACACAATGTGTAAAATGGCTATAAACGCGCCACTTTCATAGGATTTGTGCTATTTTTTTGGTGTGGTATTAGCTGAGAGTCATCCCCAAAACATTACCTGAGCTCTGACTGAGTGTCCAATTTAACCTTTAACTATTTGTCAACTCCATCAGTTGTCTCGTGCACCGCTTCTTTTTTTCTACTAGTTTCTCATATTTTCTATAAATGTATTAACAGTTGGGCAAGAACCTGTTTTTAATTCGTGAAAAGACATTTATCCAATCAGATTCTGTAAACCGTGTGTATCCAGGCAGAACCATGTTTGAAGGAGCTTCTCGTTGGTCAGGACTTCACGGTCAGAAGAGAAGGCCGAGCTCAGTCAAAGTTTCTGCAGGACGAGTTTATTTAAAAACTGACGGGAAAATTAACCAATCGCAACGTTGAGGCAGCGTGGGAGGGACGAAAACGCACGAGCTGAGCCTTCAGGAAGAACATGCTGACGTTTTATTATTTATGGACCTTGATAAGATTTGTAATGCATTCAACTGCAACCTGTAAATTCAAGTACCGTATCCACCCTGGAATTGTAGTTGCTCTAAAAGATCATTCTAGCTGAAGGCCCAGCTCTTATAGTCACAGTTTGTTTGTTTATGTTTATGTTTATTACATTTGTTCATTTTTTTTTTTTACAAAAAAACCCCCACAAAACAAGACAATCCCATAAATGATAACATACAAAATATATATATATATAAAAAATAAAAGGTAGCAGAAAGAAGAAAAAATCTTATTACATCTGCCCCTTTTTCAAACAATCATTTCAAACAATAATCTTCCAGTAACAGAACAAAATGAATAACTCTTTCTAATTTTCTAACTAATACAATACACATTACGCTATTTCATATACAGGTGGTCCCCGACTTACGAGCGAGTTCCGTTACTACGAGTATCTCGTAAGATGAAAATCTCGTACGTCGGAACACGAAACACGTGTTCTCGTAAGTCCGGATTTTCGGTCGTAAGTCGGAAAATTTATGCTAGCGCTACTACGAACACTCGTTTTTCATCACAAATGTTCATACTAGTTCATAAACATGCTCAGAAACTTGTTTCCAAATGGTTAGCTAACACAGTTTCATCTAAAAACACATAAAGGTGCTGTATTTTTTGTGTGTTCTTTACAAGTTTACTGCTCGTTCGCCAGCTCGTAAGTCCGGAACCTCGTATGTTAGAGCGCTCGTAAATCGGGGACTACCTAAGAAAATGATCAAAAGGAATTTGTTTACAAATTCGTTTAGATCATTTTCTTAAAATGTTAATCTTAATGGTTTAAGTAAACTGCACCACACATACTTTGATTAAACCAAAACTGCCCAAACTGTTATATTTCTCAATATAAGAGGACTCAGTTTGAACCTTTTTAATAAAAATGGCGGACAATGTGCATCACTTCAACATTTGCTAGTTTTTTGTTTTTACTGATATTTTAGATTTGCAACTTTTAACTTACAAACCTAAATATTTAAAGGCAAATAATCTGCATTTTTATTTCATGCATTCCTCAGTCAGTGTTCTTGGGACAAACTGAAAACAGAACAAAAAAAAAATTAAGACAATAAAAAAGAATAAGGGGCCGCGCTCCTATAGGAGCTGCAGCTACGTACACTTCGCTCATCTTTCGGACGACTGTACGGAATATAATCTCGCTGTACTTCACTGTGCAATGATAATAAATCTTATTCTGATTCTGGAATTAAAACATTGTACAGTAGCTTGTTTATCACATTTCTTTCTCGTAACCAATTGTTTCATCTCCACGTCCCTGTTTCAACTTCAATATTTTACATTATTAATCCACGCACGCTCGTAGCGAAGCCGGATGCAATATAATACTTTGTATAAACCAGCTGCTATTGTGTTCAGGATTAGATGGAATGAAGCGGAAGGAACAAACTTGCGGGAGTTGAGCGTCACGTGACTCCTGTTTTCAGGACGGAGTAAACAAAGTCTTGGCGGACGACTCAGGAAAGTTGAGTTGCGTGCGCTCAATCCCTATTATCACAGTAAACAGAAGTCCAAACTCAGAGCTGCAGCAGCCGTACGTCCCAGACTAATCCCTGCTGAAGGAGAGGAGGAACGAGTGAGGTGACAAAGGATGAGAAAAGAAAAGTGAAAGGAGGAAAGGATGCAGTGAGCAGAAGTAGCTAAATGGAGAAGAACATCACAAAATAACAGGAGAACCTGAAGGAGTTAAAGCTAGAATAAGTGGAACATTAGTGTAGCATATATGATGTAAATGCTAAAGATCAGACAAAGTGGTGATCACTCAAAAGTATTAGTAGCAGGCCAGTTATCAGAAGGTTCTAATGTTCGCCTCATGAAGGGTCATGGTTGCATTTGTATTTAAGAACACAAGGACAGAAAATCAGTGCATAAGGTGCTTTGTATTAAATATGATACAGTATTTACAATATGTACAAAAACAAAACAAAAACAACTGTCATCAATGTCATCAATCCATTCATTATACCAATAAACATGTTTCACCAGATGAACAGATCTCCCAAATTATCTAGACTAAATCCAAATGCTTGTATTAATCCCACAGTTCATGAAATACCAAGGCCAGGGCAATAGTCCAGATAAGATTGAGGGGTTTAAATGTAGTCAATGAAGACCAAATAAATGTTCAGGAGCCTTTAGCGCTTGTAAAGGTTTTTTGGGTGTGTGTGTAGGGAGCAGGCCACAGCATCTCCTACCGCACAAGACAACTCAGGTTCTGGCTCCGGGTTCTTTGGGCCTGAAGCCTAGTGGTAGCTCGCCATCATGGGAAACCTGGCCTCCATCATAGGAAATCTGGCCTCCCTCATAGAAACCTGGCCAGTTTGCTTGTTTCTGGTCTTTTAAGCACAAAACAGCAGTTTCTCACTGCTTAGAGACATCTAAAAGCTGCAGCAGCTCTGAACTTCCTCAGTCACACACACCTGCTCTCCCAAATGATGGGAGGAGCCATGTTTTTCTATGAAACTCAAATCTCACAAAATCTCATGAGATTTCACACTTAGTCCCAAAACAGTGGACAAGGTGAAAGCATAAAATTGAGGAAATACAAAAACCAAAATGGACTGGGTTACACCCTCCCCGCTTTAATTCGTGCACGTCCCCGTTGCAGGAGAATTATTGGACTTTACCAGTTCTGAACATCTGCTGCAGGGACGATGGTTTAAAGCCTGAGTATAGGCATCGGATAAGCCCTGAAACAAGGTTTGAACAACAGAAATTAATGGGTTACCCAATACAGAGTATTGCAGTCGACTTGGCTGGTGACGCTGCCGGGTAGATTGTCTGAGGGCTATCTCAGCCTCAGCATCATTAGATGCAGTGGCAGAACCATTATATGTCAGATCCAATGATGACTCAGATTGTTCAGGGCCAAGACCTTCACCCTCAGCCTCCACAGATATGGTAGCTTCATGTAAGTCTTCAGTCATGTCAGTAAATATGTTTTCTTCCACAGGCAATTCCACGGATTCAGAAGGGTAAACTGTAGTGTTTTCCTCCATCTTTGGCACTTTTGTTAGTTCCTCTGCCTTATCGACAGACGTGAGCGGCTCTTCATTGGACAGTGGCAAAGACTCCTTAGCTGTAGGTATTACACATGCAGGGGCTGTTACTGAACCTGATGATGAAGGATCAGCATCAACAGTGTCACTTGGGACTGATGCCTTAGTAAATCTCACTGCATCACTGGACTCAACCAAGAGTTCAGGTTGGATGGTTCTTTCAAAGCATTCTGGAACATCTGAATCAGAATCCTCTTCTCCTTCCAGAGCAAAATCAGAGTGATTCTGAGTTTGGCTACGAGTCTTTGGTCTACGGTTAGGAGCAGGTACAGGGAAATCTACTGCACTGGCTGAGAGGAACCCACAGGGCAGCAGTAGGTCTCGATGGAGTGTGCGAGTTGGTCCATCCCTAGTCTCAGGTTTTACAGTATAGACGGGAAGATCACCTGCACGCTTGACAACAACATACACCTCTTGCTCCCACCTATCTGCCAGTTTGTGCTTTCCACGTAATCTAACATTACGAACAAGCACTCTGTCTCCAACCTCCAGAGCACAGGGTGTCACTCGCTTATCAAAGCGGCTTTTATTCTTTTTGGCAGACTTGACAGCACTCTGTGTGGCTAATCTATAGCTTTCCTCAAGCCGAGATCTGAGGTTTTTAACATACTCTGAGTGGGAGGAAGATGGAGGTTCTCTAACTGGTAATCCAAAAGCTAAGTCAATAGGGAGCCGTGGGGATCTACCAAACAGGAGTTCATAGGGTGTAAACCCTGTGACCTCATTTCTTGTACAATTGTAGGCATGTACAAGGGGTTTCACGTACTCTCGCCACATAGACTTTTGCTTGGCTTCCAGTGTTCCCAACATATTTAGCAAGGTTCTGTTAAAGCGCTCGACTGGGTTCCCCCTTGGATGATAGGGGGTAGTTCGAGTCTTCTTAATTCCAACCAGCTCACAGAGTTCTTTGATTAATTTTGATTCAAAGTCTGGCCCTTGGTCAGAATGTAAGCGCTCTGGAATGCCATAATGGACCATAAAGTCATTCCAGAGACACTTGGCAACAGTTTTTGCCTTCTGGTTGGGAGTTGGTATGGCCACAGCAAATTTTGTAAAGTGATCAGTGAGTACAAGAATGTCTTTGGTATTGGCACTATCTGGCTCAATGGATAAAAAGTCCATGCACAGTAGTTCAAGAGGATGACTGGTCTTTATGTTGACCAGTGGGGCTGCTTTTTCAACCAAAGCCTTACGCCTAACACAACGTTCACATGTTTTAATGGTTCGGTCCACATCAGCTGCCATCTTTGGCCAAAAGAACCTTTGGCGTACCAGATCGAGTGTACGTTCTATACCCATATGTCCCATATCTTGATGGAGGGCTTTGAGGACTGTAGAGCGTAGGTTTGGAGGAAGAACTAGTTGGAAAATGAATTTGTCATCTTCTGCCTTCTCCTATATAACACACCGTCCTCCAACACCAGCTTGCTCCATTCTCGCAGCAACAAGGGTAGCTCTGGCAATTCCTCTCGAGCTGTGTGGGGAACCTTTTCACCTGTCTCAAGCTGATAAACTACTTCGCGGATAGCAGGATCAGCTTGCTGTTCTGCTTTTAAATCATCATGTGATAGAGATGGAATAACTGGCAAGCCGTACGAGTCTTCCTTGACATAAGTGTCTGGGATGACCTTGATGCTGGCTGATAAGGACTCAACCATGGTGATAGAATATAATGAGTCTGACTGGAGGTGTGTTCTCACCAGACAACTCTGACAAATGGCATCCACAATGTCAGAAGAAATCTCCTTAGTATTACCAGGTTCACACAATTGCTTTGTGAGTTGGTGAACTAGTTCCCACTCTTTGCATGGAAGATCTTTTTCTGAAGCTTCCCCATGAGAGCGCCTTGACAGGGCATCAGCATCTAAATTTTGTCTTCCAGCACGATACTGCATATTGAATGAGTATGTAGAAAGTGCGGCTAACCATCGGTGACTGGTGGCATCAAGCTTTGCTGATGTCAGGACATATGTGAGTGGATTGCTATCTGTAATGACAGTGAAGCTGGCACCATACAGATAATCATGAAACTTCTCTGTCACACTCCATTTCAAGGCCAGAAACTCAAGCTTATGGGCTGGATATCTTGACTCACTCTGAGACAAGCCTCGGCTGGCATAGGCAATTACTCTAAGCTTGCCTTCCTGCTCCTGGTATAACACGGCTCCCAGCCCTATTGTGCTTGCATCTGTGTGGAGAATATAAGGTAACTTAGGGTTGGCAAATCCGAGTACAGGAGCAGAGGTCAACTTCTCAATTACTGTATTAAAAGCAATTTGGCAATCAGTGGTCCACCTTTCACCAAAGGACTGTTTGGGATCAAGGTACTTAAGACTATTAGTCTTGGTGGACTGACGAACTGGTGCATAGCCACGTGTGAGGAGGTTTAGCGGTTTGACAAGGGTGGCATAGTCCTTAATAAACCGCCTATAGTAACCAGCGAATCCCAGAAAAGATCTTAGCTCTTTAAGGTTTCGGGGAACTGGCCAGGATTTTAATGCAGATATCTTCTCTGGGTCAGTTTCTACCCCCTTTTCAGACACAACATGGCCCAAATACCGCACACTGGTCTGGAAGAACTTACATTTTTCAGGGGACAACTTTAAACCAAACTCTTTTAGTCTGGTTAGTACTTGCATTAACCTTCTCTCATGTTCCTCAAGAGAGTCGGAGAAGACAATAAGGTCGTCAATGAACACAAGTACTTTATTAAGATGCAAGTCTCCCATACACTTCTCCATCAATCTTTGAAAGGTACTCGGGGCATTGGTTACCCCCTGTGGCATCCGATTCCACTCCCAAAAACCAAGAGGTGTGACAAATGCAGTTTTTGGCTTATCGTCTTCGTTCATCTCTATCTGGTAAAAACCAGATTTCAAATCCAACACTGTAAACCATTTGGACCCAGTTAAGGCCGAAAAGGATTCTTCCAAGTTTGGAAGTGCATACGCATCCTTAACTGTTTGTAGGTTTAACTTTCTATAATCAATACACAGCCTTACATCACCATTCGGCTTACGGACAACCACGATTGGAGAAGAGAACGGTGATTCAGACTCTCTTATAACCCCTGATTCAAGCAGGTCCTGTAGGTGTTTACGAACAGCTTCAAGATCTTGGGGATGGATAGGACGTGCTCGATGCTTGAATGGTGTCTCATCGTTGAGCTTAATGTGATGTTTCACTTTATTTGTACAGCCGAAGTCCGTTTCATGATGGGAAAATACTTCAGGCATGTTGTTCAATGTTGTTGTTATGCGCTCCTTCCATTCTGGTGAAATAGGAGAATCACCAAAATTGAACTCCAAACTAGTTTTCTTATGAGGCTTTGCTGTAGAGGCAACCACTTGTTGTGATAAGATGGTAGATATTTCACAAATGTCAGCAATAACAGACAAGGGTAGAATCCAGGTGTCTTGCTCTGATTCATTTTTGATGACTACAGGGACTTTACATGGCATGTGATGTGGAAGGGTGATCAAGCAACGCTGCACACATAGTCCTCCAGGAAGAGCTATAGACGGGTGTTCAATGATGGCCCATCTAACTCTAGACTGGGTGTCAATTTTGGCAGAACCTTCCAGGACCATTGTTTTCCCTGCTGGGATGAGGAATGGAGTTTGGCTCATTAGTCGCACAACCTCTGCACTTCCCATCTGGCTTTTCTTGTGACGCAGTTCCAGAAGTTTCATCACTGCTTTATAGCCATAAGCTTGGGGCTGAAAGGTGGAAAACTCACTGTCAATGTATTGAGCATACAATATCTCCAATGTGTTCATTCCAATAAGCACAGGTGATGTACTCTCTGGACGGACATCTGGAACAACTAAAGCAAGTGTTGAAACCTCAAAATCTGTTCCTAAAAAGTCTTTAGGGAAAGTCAACTGGAGTTCAACATAGCCCAGATAAGGCACAGATTGTCCTGCAGCCCCTTCCACTTCAAGCAGGTTGTTCAATGGCTTCACAGGTTGGTCAGAAAGGTTGTCGTTATAAAAAGAAACAGGAATGGTGGTCACCTGTGAGCCTGTGTCCAGTAGACAGTTACAGTTGGATCCAGAAATGTTCAGGATGGCAGAACATTTTGAGCCAATGAGCCCCTTTGGTATTTGGTCTGGAACTCTCTTTTCTATTAACTGTTCTGCACACCGAGTGATTTTTTTTTTATTCTTGGGACAAATTTGATCCCTGGCACCTCTTTGTCCCTCAAAAGGCACCGGACTTAGTTTAAATTATTTTGACGAGAGGAGGTTTGTTGCTTCTGGGCATGCTGCTTTTTCTTCTTGGTAACAAGGGTTGGATTGGGTTCGTTCTGGCACTGTGGTCTCATGTGACCATCTTCACCACATCTGAAGCAGTAGCCTGGTTTGGGCTGAGATGTGGTTCTGCGTGATGCCAAAAATTTATCAGGTTTTCCAGGGTGCTGCCTGAAAGTCTGAGTCTTGTGGTGAGAGGTGTTAGGCTGGTGAGCAGTCAGTAAGGCTAGCTGTTGCTGGACGTCAGCTAGCTGTTGGGCCAGTCTCTCCGTGGTGCTGGTCAGGGCAGCTAAAGTTCCCTTTTCTTCACCATTACTATGGGCAAACTGAGAATGGGTCGTAGCTTTCTGCTTTGTAGACCCCAGGTGCTGTTTCATGCGCAGGGCTTTTGCTGCTTCCTGGTCTTCTTCTGTACGTAAAAGGAGCAACAGTTCAGCAAAGTTAGGTGGCTTTACTTTTTTCTGTTTCAATTGAAGCTCTGCGATTAAGTTGTCGTCCCAGCACCCACGACAGAACTGTTGTAATAATTGACGGTTGACGTCAGCCTCTGCCACACCCCCTCTTTTCATTGCAGAATTCAGTGTAACTTGGAGCCGTTGAAGGTAGGCCGATGGTTTTTCTCCGACATCTTGGAAAGTATCCATAAATTTAGCAAACAGTTCATCACCATCCTGCACTGTTGCATATGCAGAATCAAGTGTCTCCAAGTACACAGTGGGCAGTGTGTCAGGACTTAGGTGCTTGACTATATCACCAGCTGGCGGCAAGAGACTGTCCACTATCCTTCTCGAACGCTGGAGATCAGACACAGCCGGGTCCTTCAGTAACAATTCCACTCCAGACCTCCATGTTTCAAAGTCTGCTTCATGGTTTGGTCTAGGCGCACGCCCTGAAAACATTCTGAGCCGTTGATGATGTGTAGAACTGTCTTCATTCTTTACAATGTGCTCCACGACATAGCGCTGGACCTCGGGTGGATGGAGATTTATGCTGGCAGTGGATCGTCTTGGTGTTGGCTGTGAAGTGGAACTAGATTGTTGCTGTGGTTCACTGCCTGAAATTGGGACAGTGGTTAGTGGAACTGACCAACTTGTGACTGATGGTGGGACAGGTGATGGGTTGCTCATTGATGGTACTGGTGGGGACACAACAGCCTCACTATCAGTGGGTTGCTCTTTCACCGGAACAGCAGGTTTGAGTGCAGCAATAGAGAGACCAATCTGAGTCATCATTGCTGTTAGTACTTCACCATAATCCAAACCAGTCAGTTTAGCCAAGTTCTGCAGATCAGATAGACATGATGAGGTTCTGCTTTGCACAGCACGTGTAGTGCAGACAGTAGGTAAATCAGAAATACAAAAAGTACCAGTGTGATCTTCTAATTCCAAAGTGTATGGTAACTTTGGCCGTAACATTTCTAAAGCGGCACTGGAACAAAATTCGACCACTAGTGACTCATGAAATTCAGAGTCAGGTTCAGAAATTATTTCAAATCTATTAATTTTGCCATACTGTTTTAAAAAGTCAAAAACTTCATCCTTACTGTCACTTACTGATATGCCCTCTACCAAGACAGCATTTGGGATTTTAATACCACATTGCAAAAACACATCCATTATGCAAGATAGCCAAATGAACCAAAAATACAGATTAAACAACCAAATAACCCTCCTGGCTAGCTCGCCATAAAATATTGTAGCATATATGATGTAAATGCTAAAGATCAGACAAAGTGGTGATCACTCAAAAGTATTAGTAGCAGGCCAGTTATCAGAAGGTTCTAATGTTCGCCTCATGAAGGGTCATGGTTGCATTTGTATTTAAGAACACAAGGACAGAAAATCAGTGCATAAGGTGCTTTGTATTAAATATGATACAGTATTTACAATATGTACAAAAACAAAACAAAAACAACTGTCATCAATGTCATCAATCCATTCATTATACCAATAAACATGTTTCACCAGATGAACAGATCTCCCAAATTATCTAGACTAAATCCAAATGCTTGTATTAATCCCACAGTTCATGAAATACCAAGGCCAGGGCAATAGTCCAGATAAGATTGAGGGGTTTAAATGTAGTCAATGAAGACCAAATAAATGTTCAGGAGCCTTTAGCGCTTGTAAAGGTTTTTGGGTGTGTGTGTAGGGAGCAGGCCACAGCATCTCCTACCGCACAAGACAACTCAGGTTCTGGCTCCGGGTTCTTTGGGCCTGAAGCCTAGTGGTAGCTCGCCATCATGGGAAACCTGGCCTCCATCATAGGAAATCTGGCCTCCCTCATAGAAACCTGGCCAGTTTGCTTGTTTCTGGTCTTTTAAGCACAAAACAGCAGTTTCTCACTGCTTAGAGACATCTAAAAGCTGCAGCAGCTCTGAACTTCCTCAGTC
>JBBPBX010015042.1:0-50049 GCA_038048925.1 Garcialebias charrua
GACTTCAATTTATGTTGGTCTACCAAAAAATAGACCTTTTATTGAAACTATCACAAAAATTACATAAACATTTGTATCGATATTAGCTCTGATTTAATAACTACGTTGACAAGAATTCAAATTAAAACAAACAGACAGTTGGACCTTTCTGTTGGCACATTACTTAAAGTTTACCATGATGAAAATAAACATAAGGAGGAGTTTAAGGAGGAAGAAGATGAAAGCTAAGTTAACTGAAATTAATTATTTGAAACAACCAGAGTGGCACCCTCCCATACGGTTCAGCTGGGCTTCCCACACGTTCAGGACACAATCAACGCCTCGTTACCTGTTGACGATACGTCTTGGAGATAAGAGTTGAAGTTTGTGGACATTAAAGGACTGTGTTGTCCCGTTCACGTCCAGACGACCTCCGCGCGTGTGAGCTGATTCAGACGAGTGAGAAGAACCGCTTCTCCCGGCAGGAACAGAGCCAGCTCCTGGCTGAACTTTCAAAGTAAAACTTCAGAAAACAAACTCTTTCAGAAATGAGTGTTGAGGCACAGCAAGGCTTTGCCGTGACTCTCAGCTGAGACGTGGGTCGAGTTGGCACAATGACCGGGCGTCTCCAGCTTTTCCCAAAGGAGAGCAACCAGTTGGCAGTTAGTTGTCTTCCCAAAAAACTAAAGGCAAATGCAGGAAGTGCCCATTTATAGGGAGGCGGGATCTGAACCACCTCCTGGATAACTATTGGCTGGTTATAACAAAATAAAAGATGGAAGTTTAATTCCATAGGCCGAAAGTCTCTTGACGGACACCAGGAAAACTGTTTACATAAAATCGGCCAGATGGCCTGCCTGTGAACACAGCTAATGTTATGTCTACTTTCACAGACAAAACAGAGAAGGAAGCTGAACAGCTAACAGTTTACCCTGAACTGTGTCTTAGCGACAGAGTCTTGCTTGCTTTTGCAGAAATAAAACCAGCAGAAGGTCAAAGCTCATGAAAGTAACAGATCATCATTAAAAATGACAAAAATATACTGTAGATCAATTCTGAATTAACACACATTAAAGAGAAAGTTCAATCTGATTAATTAGTGTCCATTAATTCATAATAATTGTAAAAATATATAAGTGTCCATCTGTCTCCTTGAGGGCTTCAAGAAGGTGTAACACTTAGAGTTTCAGAGAGATGTGGAGAGGTGTACTTGAAGGTCAAGACAAAGGCCTATATCACTACAATGGACTCAATCTCCTTGCCTGCCGTCTTTCCTTTGTTATTGTAACTAAATGTGCTATTTGATATGGTTTTTACTGGATCACGCGGTGTCTTGAAGACAAAATGTGATTCATCTTTTTTTAATATCAATGCTGTGAATCCCAGTGTTTCTGCCTGTTTTTCCTGCTTTTGACCTTCATCTGGGGACAGATTGGGCCTGGCCGCGCTAAGAGCATATCATGTGTTGAATAAACATGTCGTGTGTTGATAAAACATATCGTGTGTTGATAAAACATGTCATGTGCTTTGTTTTGCTGCAGCTTTTGCACTCATTCTCTCTCCTGGATGCTGCAACTACATACTTACGTTGTAATTGGTGAAAATTGATGCAATGTTAATAAACCTTCTTGATTCTTGATTCTTGATTCTCTTGAACATTTTAGAGGGAATGATGTCCAGAGAACAGTTAGTTGGTTTCATCTGCTGAACCACCTTGGTGAGGTGAGGGAGTGAAACCAGGTCAAATTGGTCAAAAACAGCTGTGGTTATTGCAGACGCACAAGACTGGATGGTGTTGGATGAACTGACAATGTTCTGCCTGATAGAGTCTATTTTGTTGACAAAATAGCTCTGAAAGTCATCGCAGGTAGACTGTGTGGCAGTTTTCAGAACATTGACAGATGGGTTGATGACAGACTGGAGTGTGCTGAAAAGCGTCCGCGGCCGGTTGGAGCTGGTGGAGATTAAATTGGAGAGGTACTGTGATTTGGCCTGTTTCACAGCATTATGATACTCACAGAGACAGTCTCTCAGTATTCCTTGAGATACATGAAGCCGGTCGCGCTTCCATTTTCGTTCTGCTTTTCTGCAACGTTGTCGAAGAGCTCGCGTCGTTTCGTTGAGCCATGGTGAAGGTTTGTTCTTTGAAGATGCCTGTTTGAGAGGAGCGATGGAGTCCAAGATCGTTGTGCAGGTGTGATGGAAGGAGCTGATGAAGTCCTCAGGATGTAGAGATGGGTCCAGGCTGACAGCAGAGCAGAATTCAGTGCTCTTAAAGGCATCAGTGAACTCACTTGGAGTGGATGGGGTGATAGAGCGACAGAAACGTGCTGGGAGAATAGCTTTCGGTGCAGGAGAGGTGAAAAATTCGAATAATATGGGAAAATGGTCTGAAATACAGGTGTCCAGGATCTCCACAGTAGGTATTTGAAGGCCGTGGGAGATAATTAAATCGAGTGTATGACCCTGACTGTGTGTGGCCCCCGAGACCAACTGTGACAGGTTGAAAGAGTCCAGGAGGTCCTGAAACTCACATCCAAGCTGATTACTTGGGCAGCAGGTGTGCACGTTGAAGTCCCCACAGAAAAGCCAAGAGTCAAACTTTGGCATTAGGTCAGCCAGTAGTTCAGAAAACTCACTGAGAAAGTTTTTGTTGTATTGAGGAGACCGATAAAAGAGGCCACACAAAATAGGTTTTGCAGATTCCAGCACAAAAATCATGCTTTCAAAACTGGAGTAATTTTTCTGAGGCAACAAACGGTACTTGAACGCCTCATTGAAAACTGCAGCAGGCCCCCCCCTCTTCCAGATCCACGCGGAGCGCTCAGATAAGAGAAGCCAGGTGGGAGGAGTTCAGAGAAGCAGCTGTTGTCTCCAACTTTCTGCCAGGTTTCCGTGATCAAAAACAGATCCAGACGATGAGTGGAGATCAAATCACTTAATATAAAAGTTTTATTTGTGATTGATCTGGCGTTAAACAATGCTGACCGTACAGGAACACAGCCAGTTACGTCACTCTCAGCTCGAGCGAGCGGGCGGAGGTTCTGTTTAACACAGCCTCGCTCCACAGCCCTCACGGGGGGACAAGATGGAAACTGATCGCTGGCGTCATGATTGATAGCAACAAGGCATCTGTTGCGGCGGGCAAAGGAGCGACGGACATCAAAGACGCTGAATTCAGGAGGTAAGTCAGCCGTCGGCGTGTTGTGAGACGAGAGATACTTTTTAAACCTCACCAGCACGCCTGCCCTCGTACCGCGTCTTCTGCGCCGCTTGTTGCGAGGCAACGTGGTCGTGTTGCGTTGTAGGTAGGCAGGAATAGACGCCAGGAACGGTGGAGGTGGAGGAGGCTTGAAATGTCCATATTTGCCAGTAGCCGGTGTGTTGATCAGCGAGTCTTGGAGACTTAGAAGAGTTGAGCGATCATAGACCAGGAGCGAGGATGCATCGTCGATGAAAAAAAGGCAGAACACAAACAGTAGTAAAAAGTTCAGGAGAGGAGTTAGAAAGCGTGCCAGGACAACCGGCGCCATCTTGAAACCCTTAATTAAAACCAGAAACTGAGACTAGAATCTGAACATTGCAGCTGTACATTTGATGTAAATGTAAAGTTACTTTTATACTGCTTTCTCTAAATGTTTTAGCTTGTTTGTTTTTTCTCCTTTCCAATATTTATTGCATTTTCATTTTATTTTAAATAAGCCAAGAAAAAGCTGTTAGATCGAACATGTTCGTAACGTGGTCATTTCAAGTTTGTTCTACTCGATGTATTTAAGGCAATCACTTAATTTTTTTGTAAGTTTAGCTTCATGTGCTTTGATGAATACAAAGTCAACATTTCTGAGTATTCTGTACTTAAAACAATGACAACAAACTTATAAAAATTGAGTTTTGTTACCTTTAAAAATGTCTCATCTTGTACTTAAATTTTTTAGTTCTGTTAACAAACTTTCCTGGGTTAATAAAATGAAAACTTTAAAAACTTGATAAATGGAAAAAAATTGAGTTTATATAAAAACTTTAAATGCTAATGAGTAAAATATACTGTCTTGATGAATAATTTTAATTAAACTCAAATCAAAATCTAGAAGTAGCACTAAACAAAATTTTAGTTTTGGAGAAAAAAAACTCAACTCGAACATTTTGTGGCCTATGATTGCCTCCACATGTTTGAGTTGTGGAAACTTATTTGGGTCTAGTGTACAGGGAGAACATTCATTCAACATGTAAACCACATGCAGAAAGACCCCTGGCTGGGATTCTAACACCTGCAACAGTGCTACCGCCTGCACCACTGTGCAGCCTCCAAACCGTACATTTACTCAGAATAACTCAAGTTTAGTCTTTTGCAGCTTCACAAATCATTTTCATGTGTTTATGGTTAAACTGGTGGGATTTTTATGGAGTCTTGTGTAGCTGGTAAGCCAAGTTTTATCTGTATCTACTTTTGTTAATTAAATCACGGTTAATAAAGGTTCTGAACCAAATCAGTCCACCTCCGATATGAGTATCATAAACAGGTCCAAAACGGATCCGGGCTGGATGAAGCGTTCCATGAATGGCAGTGGTGTAGTCTACATTTTTGTAGTGGGTATACTAGGCTCAGAGACAAAAACCTGTCCGGAGGACCTACTTAATTTTTCCTTTTTCTACCTAGATTACTGAGATGCATCAGGACATTTAGAGACAAAAATGCAATGTAGTGCAATGTAATTGACAATTTATTTTGAACTTTAAGCATATTTAACATAGCAAAATGTCTGTGATGCTTACATTTTAATAAATGCACAACAAAACCTTGTACAATTGGCTTCCTCTGATATGGAGACCCTCTTTTCAGTCAGGACACCAGTTGACTTTATGGTACTGCAAACAGCACATCCTGCAGGAAGTAAATAAAAATTGTCATAATTGTATATTTTTTAATATTTCCTGATACCAGTAATAATACTAGAATCTACTGATTCACTAGACTGTAAGCATGTGTCGACAATTACATTCATTATTACCTTTCATTATTACTTGCATACACTTTTGCATTATGACCAACTAAAACGTGAAAATGAAATGATCACACACACACACACACACACACACACACACACACACACACACACACACACACATATATATATATAATTTCTCATGTAATATACTGTACTAAACTTTTGAAAGATATGATTATCAGACTATTTTAAAATTATCAAGTCATAATATGTTAATGTTGGAAATATATCAATTAAACCTTATATACAAATTGGTTCCCATATTTTTTTATATTTACCTAATTTTTTGTTCCTCCATTCCAACCAGGGATGTCTGTTTTTAAATTCCCGAGCCTGACTTTCACTCCACAAGGCTGGCCAATTTGGATCTAAAAATGAAACAAGGAGTTTTAAAACAGAGTAAAAAGCATAGCATTTTGTTGATTATTGGAGTGACAGACTTTGTCACAAACAAATCATTTTTATATTCACATATTTATTTATATGAAATGTTACTGTAAAATTCTGGACAGTAACCGTGTTTCCATCAAGGTTTCTTGATACTAGCCAACACTATGGGGAAATGCAGATATCAACCTCATTGTGGCTGGTTTCGGCCGTCGAACTGGTAGGTTCTTCTAATGTTGTCTCTGTAGCTTCGGGTTCAGCTGGTTTATAAAAACATTCAAAAAGTGTAGCTTGTTTCCTTTTTATTTTGAGTCTGTCGTCGTTAGCGAAAATGCTCTACCTACACCGTCTGTCCCGTTTTATTGAACTTGTGCCCGCCTGCATCCGAGCAGCCAATCATAAAGGAGCTTCTGAAGAAACCAATCACAGAGCAGAGAACTATGGTAGTGAGCTCAGCTCAGCCAATGGCTGTGAGCCTCACGTACAACACGAGGAACACGAAACTATGGCAGCCGCGAGAGGCGCAGTGAAGAGTCCTTATGAGCGTACATAATCTATCTTTATGCAACGCGTGTTTGTTGTCACGTATCATTGGGCACATTTAAGTGGTTATACGGAAATCCCCAAGCTTTACTAGTGGGTATACGGCGTATACCAGCATATCACGTAGACTACACCACTGATGAATGGGTCCAAAACGGATCCGGGCCGGATGAAGCGTTGCATGAACGGGTCCAAAACGGATCCAGGCCGGATGAAGCGTTCTTTGGCAGATCCAAAGCGGATCCGGGCTGGATGTACCCAAAAACCCTCTTTAATGAGTGGATCCGGATAGGGTTCGGGCCATATCCGATCTGGATCTGTGATCCTTATCCGATCCGGATCCGTCCCGGTGTGCAAGTGGACTCCGATCCGGATCCGTTTTAAGCATCCGTTTCGGAACCTACGCTAGATCTGGAACGGATCCGGTCCGGAATCCGTTTGCTATCTGGGTATGAGCTATTTACTTGCAAAGGTTAAAATAGAAAGTATTTTGTATAAACTAGGTTAATAGTAATTACACTTTTTTGCAATACTAGCTGCAGAGAAAATCTTGTATTAAATATTTTTTTACCCTACAACACACAAAAGGTACGACTTTTCCCTAAAATTTTGCTATGTTCATATAATTTTTATGTTCTGACAGCTCTATGAGCCTTGACTAATGCAGTAATGATATATGGACACTTTGTAAACCCCTTATTTGATTTTTGCAACCTATTGGTTAAAAAAAATTGTCACATGACTCAAAAACAAAATGCTGGATTTAAAGAAAAATGTTTATTAAGCTCCTATACAGCCATCTCATCCATTTTGAGCATCATCTCCCACTGAGTTCCTGTCTTGAGGATGGATAGGTTTCCTGGCAGCATGGTAGGGTCCAAGACAAATCTGCAATGGAAAAACTGTGTTTATTTCAAACAGACATAAAATTAATAATGAGCTACAATTCTCTGTCATTTTTTCACCATTTGATTTCTTGTTTACGTGAAAAAAAAAATACAATGTATTATCACTTGTTGATCTGTGTTCATAAGAAACACTAGATTTTTAGCATTTAAATGCAATTACAACACAAAAGCATTGATGCCACAACCATTTGAAGGGACAGATACAATCAAGCAACGTTGCAGCCCCCGTACACACAACACAGGAACAGATGCGTCCAATAAATATACTCAAAAGATAAATTATGGAATAAAAAGGTGTAAAATGGTACTCACCTACAAACGGATTGTACCCTGATGGTGTAAGGGTAGGTGGACATAAGTTTGAAGAGCTGTTCTTGGAACAGCTCGTCAATGCTAATGCTAACTAGGGATGGGAATCGAGAACCGGTTCTTTTAAAGAACCGGTTCTTTAGAGTTCAATTCCCTGGAATTGTAGGCTGCTTGTCTTAACGATTCTGTTTATCGGTTCTCTGACACGTTCTACTGACTCGTCGTGATGACGCATTTACGTGATGACATCACACCCTGATAGCAAACGGATTCCGGACCGGATCCGTTCCGGATCTACCGTAGGATCCGAAACGGATGCTTAAAACGGATCCGGATCGGAGTCCACTTGCACAGCGGATCGGATCCGATTCGGATCCGGATCACAGATCCAGATCGGATATGGTCCGGACCCTATCCGGATCCACTCATTAAAGAGGGTTTTTGGGTACATCCGGCCCGGATCCGTTTTGGACCCGTTCATGGAATGTTTCATCCGGCCCGGATCCGTTTTGGACCCGTTCATGGAATGCTTCATCCGGCCCACATCCGTTTATGTTACTCATATCGGAGGTGGACTAATTTGGTCCAGAACCTTTATTTATCATGAATTGAGAGAAGTAGCTAAAAACTTGTATACCAGCTCCAAAAAGACTCCATACATCTAACCAGTTTAACATTGAACACATGAAAATAATTTATTGTGAAGCTGCAAAAGACCTAAAATTGGGTTCTGAGTATATTTACAGTTTTGAGGCTGCACAATGGCGCAGTTGGTAGTACTGTTGCAGGTGTTAAAATCCCAGCCAGATGTCTTTCTGCATGTGTTTGCATGTTCTCCGTGTACATGCATGGGTTCTCTAGGTACTTCATCTCGTCTGTTATCCACAAACTATGCTGTACTGTTCTCCCTACTCTATACCAGGACAAAACGAAGCCCCTTTTTTCATTTATCAAGACTTTAAAGTTTTCACTTTTTAACCCAGGAAAGTTAGTTAACAGAACTCAAAAATTTAAGTACAAGATGAGACATTTTTAAAGGTAACAAAAATCAATTTTTATTAGTTTGCTGCCCTTGATCTAAGTACAGAATACATGTACGGTACTCAGAAATGTTGACTTTGTATTAATCAAAGTACATACCCAGCCAGCATGCACAGGTGGGCCCCATTTGGTATACATATGTGCAAAAAACATGGGCCCCAAAAGGTTTTGTCCACGGTTTCCATGGTGGCCCCACATGGGTTGGCCCAGATAGATTTTAATGGGCCCTGACTGGGTTTTCAGTGGGACCCATATGTTTAACTTAAATGAGACCCATGTAAAACCCATGTGTGTACCTTGAAGAATATCTACCTGGGACTAAACTGGGTCCCAACTGGGCTAAAAATATGGGTAATAAGTGGGTTTGTCCACGGTTTCCATGGTGGCCCCACATGGGTTGGCCCAGATAGATTTTAATGGGCCCTGACTGGGCTTTCAGTGGGACCCAGATGTTTAACTTAAATGAGACCCATGTAAAACCCATGTGTGTGCCTTGAAGAATATCTACCTGAGACTAAACTGGGTCCCAACTGGGCTAAAAATATGGGTTATAAGTGGGTTTGTCCACAGTTTCCATGGTGGCCCCACGTGGGTTTGCCCGGATAGACTATAATGGGCACTGTCTGGGCTTTCAGTGGTTCCCAGATGGTTAATTTACATGAGGCTCATTACAGACCCATGTGTGTTCTTACCAGCATAATTTATGTGTCGGATTTTCCGATCCAACTTGCCGAGAGCACGTATATTGCACCATACTCTGTGACTTCTGTCTTAACATTGTGTGAGTTACACTCAAAGAACACTCTGAGCCTCACAACAGATAATACCCAATCTTTAACAAGAGGCAGTTCTATAACACAGATGTCCTTCTGACTCATGGTGCAGCCCGGAACACTAAAATACTGCTAAACATTATGGGAAATCAACATAGTCCACTCCCCGTTTTTGATTGTGGCACTATGAGTTGTAATTCTTGTTGGCTTTGATCAACGGATACAGATTTAAACTATAATTGAACACTAATATACCGCTAAGCATGATGGGAAATCAACACGGTTCACTTCCTGTTTTTTAGTTTAGTTTTTGATTGTGGCACTATGAGTTGTAATTCTTGTTGGTTTTGATCAACAGATACAGATTTAAAATATACATTGAATTTATAAATGTAAATTCAATGTACAGTTTAAATCTGTATCTGTTGATCCCACATTTATACCACTTGGGATAAATACAGTTAGCCCACATGGGCTTCCCATGCTGGGCACATTATACTAAAATCACATGGGTCCTATATACTGATGCACATGTCTGTCCCATTCCCAGTTAGCCCACATAAAAAAATGAGCTGGGGCCTATATATATATGCCCAGGTTGAAGCCATGTAAGATCATCCCACATTTAGCCCACTTGGGGTAAATACAGTTAGCCCACATGGGCTTCCCATGCCGGGCCCATTATACCAAAACCACCTGGGTCCCATATAATGATGTCCATTTCTGTCCCATTCCAAGTTAGCCCACATAAAAATGAACTGGGGCCTGTATATAAGGTGATCCCACATTTATACCACTTGGGATGAATACAGTTAGCCCACATGGGCTTCCTATGCTGAGCACATTATACTAAAATCACATGGGTCCCATATACTGATGCATATATCTGTCCCATTCCCAGTTAGCCCAAATAAAATTAAACTGGGGCCTATATATCTATGCCTAGGTTCAACCCATGTAAGGTTGGCCCACTCTTATACCACTTGGAGTAAATACAGTTAGCCCACATGGGCTTCCCATGCTGGGCCCATTATACCGAAACCACATGGGTCCCATATAATATTGCCCATTTCTGTCCCATTCCCAGTTAGCCCATATAAAAATGTAGTGGGCCCTATATATCCATGCCCAGGTTGAACCTGGGCATGCTGTTTGGGCAGCACGGTGGCACAACTGGTAGAGCTGCTGCCTCTCAGCGAGAAGGTTGCCGGTTCAAATCCCGGTCCAGGGCCTTTCTGGGTGGAGTTTGCATGTTCTCCCCGTGCATGCGTGGGTTTCCTCCGGGTACTCCGGTTTCCTCCCACAGACCAAAAAACATGCTTGTTAGGCTGATTGGTGACTCTAAATTGACCCTAGGTGTGAGTGAGAGAGTGGATGGTTGTTTGGTGTGAGTGAGACAGGTCCCTCTTGTAAATGAGTCCCCGTGACTCAACAAGGCTAGCCTGTATAAATAAAGGTTGAATGAATGAATGAATGAATGAATGAATGAACCCATGTAAGGTGATCTCACATTTATACCACTTGGGATAAACACAGTTAGCCCACATGGGCTTCCAATGCTGGGCCCATTATACCAAAACCACATGGGTCCCATATAATGATGCCCATTTCTGTCCCATTCCCAGTTAGCCCACATAAAAATGTATTGGGCCCTATATAACCATGCCCAGGTTGAACCCATGTAAGGTGATCCCACATTTATACCACTTGGGATAAATACAGTTAGCCCACATGGGCTTCCCATGCTGGGCCCATTATACTAAAACCACATGGGTCCCATATAATAATGCCCATTTATGTCCCATTCCCAGTTAGCCCACATAAAAATGTAATGGGCCCTATATATCCATGCCCAGGTTGAACCCATGTAAGGTGAGCCCACATTGATACCACTTGGGATAAATACAGTCTGCCCACATGGGCTTCCCATGCTGGGCCCATTATACTAAAACCACATGGGTCCCATATAAAATTGCCCATTTCTGTCCCATTGCCAGTTAGCCCACATTAATCCTGTATAGGACCCATATATTTAGCCCAACAGGGCTCACAAAATGGGTTCCTTTATGGGATAACCATATGGGTCTCATGCAGTTAGCCCAGATAAATCCCATGCCCACTCATTACCCAACTAGCCCACAATAACCCCATGTGGGGCCCAACTATGCATGTTGGCTGGGAAACAAAACTTACAAAAAATCACAAGCAGCTGATAATGTTTAAATACATCAAGTAGAACAAACTTGAAATGACTACACTGTTAAAATAAATAGGGTGGTTAAACTTAAAACCTTGAGTTCAAAAGCTGCCTTAAAAACAAGTTAACGCAACTTCAAATGTTTTTTTTCCAACTTAGGATGGCAAGCTAGAAAAGTAGCCCAATTTATGATGTCATTGTTTAAATATGATACCATAAGTTGAAATGACTAACTATAGAACATTATTCATTCTCCAAAAATTGAGTACTGGTACTCTTGTCAAGTAAAATTACAATCATATTCTATTTGAACTCAAATAACTAAGTTATACCCTTGTTTAATTAATGTTTACCGGTACTTGTTGTATGAACTTCATACTCTGAGTTTAAACAACTTGCAAAGTTACACTATCCATTCATAAAAACTTGTTTTCATTTGTTAAAGTAACAAACAATTACTGTATACCCGATATATACTTTCAACTCTCATGTTAAAGTTAAACTGACATACCAATTCCCTTTTTGAATTCATTTAACTCAAGATTTTAAGGCAGCAATTGAACTTAAAAAAGCAATTTAAGTAAACTAACATTTCCAAATATTGTTCCCTGTCTCCACTAAGAATGCCAAGTTCACCATTTTCCTAAAAATAATTACACCAAATATGCTTCCATTTCAAATATGAAATATTAATTTTTATCTTTCTCTATCAAATACAGATGAGACCAGCCTTAAATCAAGTGTAAAAGAAAACATTTGTCCAAGACAAGCAGAAGTGTTGACATTTATTGGAGGACCGAAACTGACAAATAAAAACAGAAATACCATATGTATATACAGCATATATATACACACATATATATACATATACATATATATATATATACATACATACATACATATATAATACATATACATATATATATATATATATATATATATATATATATATACATATATATATATATATATATATATATATAATATATATATATATAATATATATATATATAATATATATATATATATATATATATATATATATATATATATATATATATATATATATATATATATATATATATATATATATATATATATATATGCACTTAAAAGGCTCCAATTAATTAAGAACTTTATTTGTTTTATAAATTTAATAGACCATCTATAATGTCCATATTTTTAACACAATTTCCAGTTTACTGTACACTGTACTATAAAAAAGAGAAGAAAATGTCCTTACTTTTATGGAAGGGGTGTTGCAGGGGAGGGAGAAAGGCTTATTGGGAGGGAGTTGCAGAAGTTGCAGGTGAGTGAGGAAGGGCAGGTGAGTCCAAAATGGCAGCTGAGGTGGAGGGGCAAGTGATGCAGAAGGTGATGTTGATACTGGTGCAGGTGAGTGAGGAGGGGCAAGTGAGTCCAAAATGGCAGCTGAGGTGAAGGGGAAAGTGATGCAGAAGGTGATGTTGATACTGGTGCAAGTGAGTGAGGAGGGGCAGGTGAGTCCAGAAAGGCATCTGAGGTGTAAGGCACTGGTGATGCAGAAGGTGCTGGTGAGTGAAGAGAGACAAGCGAGTCAGGAGAGGCAGCCGAGTTATATAAAAAAGAAACAAAAAAAGAAAAGAAAAATGTCGTTACCTTTATAGAGGGGCAGATGATGCAGAAGGTGCTGGTGAGTGAAGAGGGACAGGTGAGTCAGGAGAGGCAGCTGAGTTATATAAAAATGAAATAAAATAAAAAGAAAAGAAAATGTCTTTACCTTTATGGAGGAGCAGGTGATGCAGAAGGTGCTGGTGAGTGAAGAAGGACAGGTGAGTCAGGAGAGGCAGCTGAGTTATATAAAAAAGAAATTAAAAAAAGAAAATGTCTTTACCTTTATAGAGCAGGTGATGCAGAAGTGCTGGTGATTCTGGTACTGTGGGTGAAGAGGGACATGCGAGTCAGGAGAGGCAGCCGAGTTATATAAAAAAGAAACAAAAAAAGAAAAGAAAATGTCGTTACCTTTATGGAGGGGCAGATGATGCAGAAGGTGCTGGTGAGTGAAGAGGGACAGGTGAGTCAGGAGAGGCAGCCGAGTTATATAAAAATGAAATAAAATAAAAAGAAAATGTCTTTACCTTTATGGAGGAGCAGGTGATGCAGAAGGTGCTGGTGAGTGAAGAGGGACAGGTGAGTCAGGAGAGGCAGCTGAGTTATATAAAAAAAAAAAAAAAAAAAATGTCTTTACCTTTATAGAGCAGGTGATGCAGAAGTGCTGGTGATTCTGGTACTGTGGGTGAAGAGGGACATGTGAGTCAGGAGAGGCAGCCGAGTTATATAAAAAAAGAAACAAAAAAATAAAATAAAATGTTGTTACCTTTATGGAGGGGCAGATGATGCAGAAGGTGCTGGTGAGTGAAGAGGGACAGGTGAGTCAGGAGAGGCAGCTGAGTTATATAAAAATGAAATAAAATAAAAAGAAAATGTCTTTACCTTTATGGAGGAGCAGGTGATGGATGCAGAAGGTGCTGGTGAGTGAAGAGGGACAGGTGAGTCAGGAGAGGCAGCTGAGTTATATAAAAAAGAAATTAAAAAAAGAAAATGTCTTTACCTTTATAGAGCAGGTGATGCAGAAGGTGCTGGTGATTCTGGTACTGTGGGTGAAGAGGGACATGTGAGTCAGGAGAGGCAGCTGAGTTATATAAAAAAGAAACAAAAAAATAAAAGAAAATGTCTTTACCTTTATGGAGGGGCAGATGATGCAGAAGGTGCTGGTGAGTGAAGAGGGACAGGTGAGTCAGGAGAGGCAGCTGAGTTATATAAAAATGAAATAAAGAAAATGTCTTTACCTTTATGGAGGAGCAGGTGATGCAGAAGGTGCTGGTGAGTGAAAAGGGACAGGTGAGTCAGGAGAGGCAGCAGTTATATAAAAAAAAAAAAAAAAAAGAAAATGTCTTTACCTTTAAAGAGCAGGTGATGCAGAAGGTGCTGGTGATTCTGGTACTGTGGGTGAAGAGGGACATGTGAGTCAGGAGAGGCAGCTGAGTTATATAAAAAAGAAATAAAAAAAAAAGAAAAGAAAATGTCGTTACCTTTATGGAGGAGCAGGTGATGCAGAAGGTGCTGCTACAGGTGAGTGAGGAGGGGCAGGCGAGTCCAGAAAGGCAGCCGAGGTGGGGCTCCCAGATCTGCTATACTCTTGGGCACGCGCCCAGCCTGAGCAAAGACGAACGCTTGATAAATTACTGTCAAATTCAGAATACAGTTTAATGTGTAATATAATCTTAATTTAATCTTTAATCTAAATAAATGGCATTCTTTACAATAAATAAACTATACTAACAATAATAAAAATCGTAATAAATACAATAACAGTCAGAACCAGAACAATAAGCAGCAATAGACAGTTTACAATAGACAGCTCGGCATTTAACACCATCATCCCCCAACAGCTCATCCTTAAACTGGACAGTCTGGGGCTGAACACCTCAATGTGTAACTGGCTGCTAGACTTCCTGACCGGGAGACCACAGACAGTGCGGGTCGGGAGTAACACATCTAGCACCATCACATTGAACACAGGGGCCCCACAAGGATGTGTGCTGAGCCCCCTTCTATTCACCCTGCTAACACACGACTGCACACCATCGTACAGCTCCAACCACTTCATCAAGTTTGCGGACGACACAACAGTGGTGGGTCTCATCAGCAACAACGATGAGACGGACTACAGGAACGAGGTGAGCCGCCTGGCCTTGTGGTGCGGACACAACAATCTCACTCTCAACGTGGAGAAGACAAAGGAGATTGTTGTGGACTTCAGGAAGAAGGATGCCCAACATGCCCCTCTGACCATCAACAGCACCGCAGTGGAGAGAGTAGACAGCACCAAGTTCCTGGGAGTGCACGTCTCAAAGGACCTGTCCTGGAGCAGGAACACTGCAGCACTGGCAAAGAAGGCTCACCAGCGTCTCTACTTTCTCCGCAAGCTGAAAAGGGCTGGAGCTTCAACCCCCATCATGAGCACCTTCTACAGAGGTGCCATAGAAAGTGTCCTGACCAGCTGCATCACTGTGTGGTTTGGTGCATGTACTGCATCCTGCCGCAAGAGCCTCCAGCGCATTGTGAGAGCAGCTGAGAAGATCGTGGGCACCTCCTTGCCCTCACTGCAGGACTTACACAGCAAACGCCTCACTCGGAAAGCCCACTGCATGGCAGGTGATCCCACACACCCACTACACAGCTGCTTCAGACTGCTGCCATCAGGGAGGAGACTGAGGAGTCTCCAGGCTCGAACCAGCAGACTGAGAGACAGCTCTGTTCATCAGGCAGTCAGGATGCTAAACACTCTGCCTGCTCTGCCCCCCCTCCCATTTGAACTGCCTTAACACTAAAACTTTCTCACACATTACCACACAACACAAAGATTTTAACACTGGACTCTGTGTCATCAAACGGGTTATTCACTAAACTCTCGGTCATGTGCTCATACAGTTTGCACTACTTCTCATACTTGCACTAATGTTTGTATTACATCACTGCCTATAATCATAATACTGTTTACATTCTCTGTTTACATTTATTAATACTGTTTACTTTTATTACTACTGCTTACATGTAATTACTACTGTTTACATTTACACTACTCTAATATCTACACCACTGCTGATACATATACAGTGTGCTCTGAACGGTCTTATTTAGGGATGCCCAATGTGCCTTACTGCATATGCCACTTTTTGCCTCTATAACAACATCAACTACTACCTCATACATATACTGTGTACATTAACTCATACGCTGCTTTGCCACTTTGCAAATGTCAATGCTAGAAACCTTTAGTTTATTTTAGTTATACTTTTTATACTCTTTTTTTATACTAGTATGCAAAAACTCAGGACAGTATTATGTTCATTAAATGTTTAATGTTTTAGTTTTAGAGTTGGTGTAAATTTTCATACTCTTATACCACTATGCAAAAAACTCAGGACAGTGTTAGTTTTACTATTTTATGCTTATGTCTATTATTATATGTTTCAGTGTTTCAATGTTTAGATGTTTACTGTTGCACCGAGGGACTGAGAGAAACGCAATTTCGGTCCTGTGTATGTCCTGTACAGTACATATTGCAGATCTGACAATAAAGTTGACTTTGACTTTACAATCTAACTAATCAAAAAAGGCGTTCAATACAGGATCAACTGGACTTTATTTTATTTATTTCTGCAACAAATAAAGTCCAGTTGATCCTGTATCGAACGCCTTTTTTGATTTTATCATGTCCTGGACGACTGAGAATCTTCACCAGCAAATCTAACTACGTAATATTAAGTTTTTGTCCAAAAAGACCAACTTGTCCACATTTTCTGCTAAAAGCACAGATCTAGTTGCAGTGAATATCTCCAGTGGTGGAGAAAATCATCTCAATAACAACAGTAGCAGCAGTGTGGCTGTATTTTTCTTCATTACTCACAACAAGCTCTTCTTGGACCTGCTCCCACCTGTCCCTGGAAAAGTTCAGAGTTCAGTCATCACAGACTTCTTTGTTGCAGGTGATCTGGCAAATTTCCTTGAAGCGGAAGAAGTCAACTGCTATCTCTGTCCCAGACTGGAATTAAAACACAAAGAGGTAAAAAAAAAAAAAGTTAATAAGATTCTAATTTTAAGTTAAAAAGATTAGAACTTCTTTCGGCTTTTCCCTTTTCAGGGGTCGCCACAGCGAGTCATCTTCTTCCACATCACTCTGTCCTCTGCATCCCCTTAAGCTTTTTCTTGGCTTATTTAAAATAAAGAAAATGCAATATTGGAAAGGATTAAAAAAACAAGCTAAAACATTTAGTGAGAGCAGTATAAAAAGAACTTTACATTTACATCAACTGTACAGCTGCAATAATTTAGTGAATGATTAGTTGCCAATTGTTAAGCACCTATTTTAATTGTTTTGAGACATTATTTTAGATGAAAGCATCATATGTTCAGATTCTAGTCTCCAACAGTTTCTGGTTTTATTTCTGAAAAAGTAAATACTGAGCCACTAATCAATTAATGCAGAAAATAAACCAATATTAAAATCAAATTAAAAATAGTTGCTGCATTAAAGGTCAAATCAATGAGTACCGTACTTTCTGTTTTTTGATTAATACTAGAGTACAGCAAGAGATCAACAACTTCAATCAAAAGACAATGTTTTAACTGTTTCATAACATTTGACATTGAAAAGTAAAACGTGTTACATTAACCATAAAACCAGTGGGCACAACTTACAATAGTTTCTCTTTAACATTAAACAAGGACACTGGTCCATTTGTGTATTTGGTCATATGGGCTAAACACCTACAGAGCAGCTTTTAAAGAATCATTTTGAAACAAAAAAACAAACAAGCTTTGAACTCCAGGGGAGATGCATTAGTTGGGGATTGTTGCTACGGGCTGAAAATCTGTAGTCTGTGAACTGGCCCCAGATGGACGAGAGCTGAGCTGAACTGGTTGCTGGTGGACAGGACCTGCCTAAGCTGTATGCTGTGGACGTGAGCAGAGCAGCAAGCTGGTTGCTGTTGGACGAGCAACGAGCGAGTTGCTGTCGGACGGGAGCAGTGCAGCAAGCTGGTTGTTGTTGGACATGAGCAGAGCAACGAGTGAGTTGTTGTTGGACGTGAGCAGAGCAACGAGTGAGTTGCTGTTGGACGGGAGCAGAGAAACAAGCTGGTTGCTGCTTGACGTGAGCAGAGCAACAAGCTGGTTGCTGCTTGACGTGAGCAGAGCAACAAGCTGGTTGCTACTGGACGGGAACAGTGCAGCAAGCTGGTTGCTACTGGACGGGAGCAGTGCAGCAAGCTGATTGTACGTGAGCAGAGCAACGAGTGAGTTGCTGTTGGACGGGAGCAGAGAAACAAGCTGGTTGCTGCTTGACGTGAGCAGAGCAACAAGCTGGTTGCTGCTTGACGTGAGCAGAGCAACAAGCTGGTTGCTACTGGACGGGAGCAGTGCAGCAAGCTGGTTGCTGTTGGACGGGAACAGTGCAGCAAGCTGATTGTACGTGAGCAGAGCAACGAGTGAATTGCTGTTGGACGGGAGCAGGACAGCGAGTGAGCTGCTGAAAACGGATGCAGAGCAACGATCGAGTTACTGTTCGACGGGAAGCAAGCTGGTTACTGTTGGGCATGAGCAGAGCAGCGAGCGAGTTGCTGCGGACGGGAGCAGAGCAGCGGACGAGTTGCAGTGTACGGGAGCAGATCGGCGAGCGAGTTGCTGTAGAACAGTGAATTTCTGTATCCAGACCAGAAGAAGCAGGCGAGATGAGTCCTGGGAGAACAAAGAAAACGGAGCAGCAGAGACAGGAGTCGGCGAGTAAAAAATCGGTGGATAAAAATCTGGAGTTAATGGAGGAATTGAAAAATGCAGTAAACGTTCTCACTGAGGAACTTACAAGTCTGAGAGCTGAGCAAAAAAACTTTAATCAACTGGTAGAGGAGATGAAACAAATGAAAGCTCAGGAGGTCATCAGAGAAGAACGATTAGCTCAATTGGAACAAAAGTGTGAGGACATGGAACAATACATAAGAGGCGAGAACATGGTCATTTCTGGACTCGAGCTTAAACGCTGGTCATCGGCTGATGTAACTAAAGGCGTTAACACGAGTGAAGGAGGACGACCAGAACAACTGCAGTCTCTGGAGAATCAGGTAGTCACTTTCTTAAATGGCAAAGACATTGACATTAAACGTGATGACATTTCCACCTGTTACACACTGCCCAATAGAGTTAACAAACTTAAACCATCAGTAGTAGTGAGATTCATTGGAAGGAATCAAAGAAACAGGGTAATGATGCAGTCAAAGAAACTCGCAGAAACTAGGGTCTTCATGAATGAACACCTAACTAAAAAAAACGCAAACATTGCACATGCAGCAAGGTTGTTGAAAAAGGATGAAAAAATAAAAAAAACTTGGACAAGAAACGGAAACATCTGGATCAAAGTACATGAAAATTCTCAAGCTAAAATAATAAAAGAACTGAAAGACCTAGACACATTTAAATGAGCTCAAAAATGACAAATCACCAATCACTATCACATGTTCATACACAAAAATTGACAAAAATGAACAAACAAACAAATACATTAAAACATGACGGAAACAAACGAAGACTCAGAATTTAAAATATACAATGTTGATGATTTGGTTGATGCAAACTTTTATCCTGCTATAAAAGACTGTGAATACTACAATGAAGAAAAGTTTAATGACATCAATATAACAAATGGAGATCTCTCTATTATTCACATCAATAGTAGAAGTATAAATGCAAATATATCCAAAATAACAGATTATTTAAAACAGTTAAACAGAACTTTTACATTAATAGCACTGTCAGAGACATGGCTTAATGATGAAAACAAAAATAACGTTCACATCGAAGGATATGAATTATATCATTTAAACAGAAACAATAAAAAAGGTGGAGGAGTAGCTCTATTTGTCAAAAATGAAATAAAGTGTAGAATAATTAAAGAAATGTCAATAATTGTTGACAATCTTATGGAAATAATAACAATAGAAATATTAAACGAAAATGCTAAAAACATATCCATAAGTTGTGTATATCGATCACCAGGATCAAATATAGAAATATTCACCGATAAAATCATACAACTACTGGAAAAGAGTTTAAATAAAAAAGTTTTCTTGTGTGGAGACTTTAATATTGACCTGGGAAATAAAACGGATTCAAATAACATCAGCACATTTCTAAATTCAATGTATAGTTTAAATCTTTATCCGTTAATATCAAAACCAACAAGAATTACAACTCATAGTGCTACGATAATTGACAACATTTTCACAAATATAACTAATGGGGATATGACAGGTGGTATCTTAACAACTGATTTAAGTGATCATTTACCAGTTTTCACTATCTACAGAAATGATCAAAACATTACAAAAGAAGTTACAATTAAGAAAAAAATAATAAACACATCAAAAAAAGCTATGGATCAATTAAAAGATGATTTACAGAAGCAAAACTGGAAGGACGTGTATATTGATGATGTTAACAGATCATATGATGAATTTATGAACATTTTAGAAGCTCTGTATGAAAAGAATTGTGTGCAAAGAAATCGTAGAAAAAGAAATATTGTTGACCAACCTTGGATGACTAAAGGGTTGAGAAATGCTTGTAAAAAAAACTTGTATTTATGTTTCTTAAAAACGAGAACACAACAAGCTGAAGAAAAATATAAAAAATATAAAAATAAATTGGTAATGATTATAAGAAGATGCAAGAAAGAATACTATAGTGATTTATTAAACAAGAGCAATGGTGACACTAAAACAACATGGCGAGTAATAAATGATGTTCTAAAAAGTCATAAAGCAAAAACGAACATTGCAAAATATTTTGTGAAAGATGACAAAGAAATACATGATGAGAATGATATCGTAAATGAATTTAATCAATATTTTGTAAATATTGGATCAAGCCTTGCAGCTAAAATACCAAAAGTAGATAATAAGGTGTGTCATTCAATTAAAAGTTGCACCAACAGTATTTTTCTTAGTGGAACTAACAAAGAGGAAATTATGAAAATGGTAAAAAATCTCTCAGACAAGAGATCAAAAGACTGGGTGGACATGGATATGATGTTCGTAAAAGAAATAATAAGTTATGTTATTGAACCATTTACATATATATGCAATTTATCTTTTTCAACAGGAATATTTCCAGATAACATGAAAGTAGCAAAGGTAATTCCTCTTTTTAAAAATGGTGATAAATGTGTATTCAATAATTATAGGCCAATATCCTTATTACCACAGTTCTCAAAAATTCTAGAAAAACTATTTGTGACCAGATTGGATCAATTTATTGATAAACAAAATATTTTAAGTAGCAGTCAGTATGGGTTTAGAGAAAAAAACTCTACGTCAATGGCTCTCATGGATTTAATGGAACAAATAACTAATGCTGTCGATCATAAACAGTACTGTGTTAGTGTTTTTGTTGATCTAAAAAAAGCATTTGATACCATTGACCACACCATTTGTTAGGATGGCGCCCTCTGCTGGCCTTTGGCTGTTCCTTGTTTGGTCTCTTGTCAATAGGCTGGCGCCATCTGCTGGTCCTTCCTTGTTTGGTCTACTTTCACTCAGCTCTGTATCTATGTTCTTAGTTTAATGTCTTCTCCTGTTCCAGTTCTGCTTCAGTTCAGTGCTCCATGTTTATACTCTTGAGTCCTCATGTAATATGTTTAGTCTAGTTCTGCTTCAGTTTAGTTTAACCTTGACTCTCATGTCTGATTGGTGTGCCTAGTTAATTACTTCCCAGGTGTTTTGTGTTCCCATGATTAGTCCTCACCTTTATATTCTGGGCTCTCCTGCTTCTCAAGCAGGGGAGCATTAATTATGTGTAAGTGTTCATGGCTGCACCATCACTATCTGTTCCTAGTTTCCTGGTTTCCTTGAGTCGTGAGTAATCCTGCTGCCCTGTCAGCTTTGTTCCTTGTATTTTACTTTTTGTGATTAAAATACTGTTTTTTGCTAAACTCTTGGAGTCTTGCTTGCATTTGGGTCTCAACCACACACCGATCGTGACAGAATGCTCCCCTCATCCTTGAGACCCAGCAGGCAGACTTCCATGAGACCTAGCAAACAGACTTCCCTGAGATCCAACAAACAAGACTCCTGGAGACCCAGCCAGAGTTTTTCTATTTTTGAATGTTTTTCTAAAAGGACTGTGCATCGAGAGGATACAGAGTGGGACAGAGGATCAACAACTCACTCTTACCTGGCACACTCCAAGATGGCTTCCACGCCTCCCACGTTTCCTGAGATGGTGAACCTGGCTCCTGATCTACCACCATTAGAGGATCAGGTGACTCTTCCACTCTTTCGTGGTGTAATAATCCTTCTTCGTAATACTCCTGTGGACAGGGTCGGATCCAGGAGGTCCCTCTTCGACGAGGTTCTAAGAATCTGGACTTGCTTCCCTGAGCTCCTCGGTTCGCTCGCTGACTGGGAGCTCCTTGCCTACGTCCAGAGAAAAAAAGCTGAAATTGACTCTCCTGGGGTTCATGAGCACCCAGACAAGGTTGAACCCACTGCTGCAGACTCTGTGGTCGCTTCCAGGCCTGCCACAGTCTCCGTGGCTTTTGCAGCTCACGCAGCCTCCGAGACGACGGTTGCTCCCATGTTTCCTGCTTCCGTCACTGCTGCCGTTCCTGCTCCGCCACCAGTGGTCTTCACTCATGCAGCCCCCGAGATGACGGTTGTTCCTGCCGCAGCTGCCACCCTAACTCCTGAGGCCTCTGCGCCTACTGTTTTTGCTTCTCCTCAGGTTTCAGCTACTGCCGCTTCTAAGCCTGTCAGCGCTGCTGCCGCTTCCACGTCAACCAGCGCTGCCACCTCTGTGCTTGTCAGCGTTGCCACCTCTACGCCAGTCAGCGCTGCCGCTTCTACGCCAGTCAGCGCTGCCGCTTCTACGCCAGTCAGCGCTGCCGCTTCTACGCCAGTCAGCGCTGCCGCTTCTACGCCAGTCAGCGCTGCCGCTTCTACGCCAGTCAGCGCTGCCGCTTCTACGCCTGTCAGCGCTGCCGCTCTACGCCTGTCAGCGCTGCCGCTTCTACGCCAGTCAGCGCTGCCGCTTCTACGCCAGTCAGCGCTGCCGCTTCTACGCCAGTCAGCGCTGCCGCTTCTACGCCTGTCAGCGCTGCCGCTTCTACGCCTGTCAGCGCTGCCGCTCTCTACGCCTGTCAGCGCTGCCGCTTCTACGCCAGTCAGCGCTGCCGCTTCTACGCCAGTCAGCGCTGCCGCTTCTACGCCAGTCAGCGCTGCCGCTTCTACGCCTGTCAGCGCTGCCGCTTCTACGCCTGTCAGCGCTGCCGTCTCTACGCCTGTCAGCGCTGCCGCCTCTACGCCTGTCAGCGCTGCCGCCTCTACGCCTGTCAGCGCTGCCGCCTCTACGCCTGTCAGCACTGCCGCTTCCACGCCTGTCAGCGTTGCCGTTCCTACGCCTGCCAGCGCTGCCGCCTCTATGCCTGTCAGCGCTGCCGCCTCTACGCCTGTCAGCGCTACCGCCTCTTCACCGGTCGGTGTTGCCGCTTATTCTGGGACTTCCACATCCGTCGGTGCTGCATCTTCATCTGTGCTTCGTTCATCAGTCTCTATGGCAACTCCCCAGGTCCCCGTGTTGCCAACTGTGGCTCCCAAGACCCTTCGTGTTGGACGGTCTCCTGGTCATCTCTCTGTACTGGTCCCTGGCATTGGACGACCTCCCCGTCGTCCCCCTGAACCTTGGCCCCGTGCTGGATGGCCTGCCGGTCATCTGCCTTCTTCTGTTTTGATCTAGGGATAAATGGTCTCGTGATCATTTGGTGTTTTGTTTCCTTGTGTTTAGCTCCCAGGCCTTGTCCTGTCGGTTTTTGGTTTATTGCCTTTTGTGTTCCTCTGGCCCTTGTGGTGTTTTTTTCCTCATGTTCCTCTGGCCCTTGTGTTTTTCCTCTGTGTTCCTCTTTCCTTCCCTCCTGGCAGTTCCTCCCTCCGCCCGCTCCAGGTTTTTTTTCTTCTTGGGAGGGGGATTTTAGGACGCCATGGGGCGTCCGTGGCGGGAGGGTACTGTTAGGATGGCGCCCTCTGCTGGCCTTTGGCTGTTCCTTGTTTGGTCTCTTGTCAATAGGCTGGCGCCATCTGCTGGTCCTTCCTTGTTTGGTCTACTTTCACTCAGCTCTGTATCTATGTTCTTAGTTTAATGTCTTCTCCTGTTCCAGTTCTGCTTCAGTTCAGTGCTCCATGTTTATACTCTTGAGTCCTCATGTAATATGTTTAGTCTAGTTCTGCTTCAGTTTAGTTTAACCTTGACTCTCATGTCTGATTGGTGTGCCTAGTTAATTACTTCCCAGGTGTTTTGTGTTCCCATGATTAGTCCTCACCTTTATATTCTGGGCTCTCCTGCTTCTCAAGCAGGGGAGCATTAATTATGTGTAAGTGTTCATGGCTGCACCATCACTATCTGTTCCTAGTTTCCTGGTTTCCTTGAGTCGTGAGTAATCCTGCTGCCCTGTCAGCTTTGTTCCTTGTATTTTACTTTTTGTGATTAAAATACTGTTTTTTGCTAAACTCTTGGAGTCTTGCTTGCATTTGGGTCTCAACCACACACCGATCGTGACACCATTCTCCTTGAAAAACTAAATAAATATGGTATTAGAGGACCAGCATTACAGTGGGTATCTAGCTATTTGAAGGACAGGAAACAGTTTGTGCAAATAAATGATGTTAGATCTGACCTCCGTGATATCACTTGTGGAGTTCCTCAGGGTTCTGTGCTTGGACCAAAGTTATTTATTTTATATGTGAATGACTTGGTAAATGTGTCAGGACTACTTAAATGTGTTCTTTTTGCCGATGACACCACATTTTTCTGTTCGGGTAATGACATAAAACAGATTTTGGATATGATGAAAACAGAATTTATAAAAATACAAACTTGGTTTAAATTAAACAAATTATCTTTGAATTTAGATAAAACTAATTACATGATATTCAGTAACAAAAAGAGAATTGTTGATGACGATCCATTTGAAATTGAAGATGTTGTGATCTGTAAAGTGAGTGAAGTGAAGTTTCTGGGTGTTATCATTGATGACAAACTGACGTGGAAACATCATGTAAATTCCATTAAAAAAATAGCTAGATCAATTGCAGTACTGTATAAAGTCAGGGATTTTTTAATTGATAAAGTTTTACACATGTTGTATAACACAATCATTGCTCCACATTTAATCTATTGTATTGAGGTTTGGGGAAAAGCGTGCAAAACTATTACAAAGCCTGTTTTTATTTTACAAAAGAGAGCTGTAAGAGTAATCACCAGAAAACATTTCAGTCACCCATCAAACACTTTGTTTCTTCAGCTAAACTTATTGAAATTCCAGGAATTGGTAGAATATAGTATTTTATCAGTTATGTATAGGGCTCATAATAACACATTACCTTTAAATATCCAAAGAAACTTTATAAAAAGACAAAGTTATTACAATCTCAAAGGGACAGAGATATTCATCAAACCACAATTCAGAACCAGCTTAAAGGGACGGTCTACCTCAATTCAGGGAGTTCGATTGTGGAATGCTCTGGAGAGTGATGTTAAAAATGAAAAATCAATGCATACATTTAAGAAAAAAGTCAAAAAGGACTTGCTCAAAAACTATATATGATGTAACCTCGCGTGTTTGTGTATTACACCTATGTTGTACTTATGATGTAGCTTAGTGCGTTTGTGTATTACAGTTAGAAAAATTAAGTAGAGTTAGTCATTTTGTGAAGCAGTTTGTGTATTACATTTAGAAAATTTAAGTAGAATTATTCATTTTTGTGATGTATTTTGTGTATTACAGTTAGGAATATTAAGTAGAATTATTCATTTTGTGAACATCTTGATGTTGTGCCATCTTTTAGTTTGTGTATTACAGTTAGAAAAATTAAGTAGAATTATTCATTTTATGATCTAGTTTGTGTATTACAGTTAGGAAAATTAAGTAGAAAAAAATAAAATAATAAAAAAATAGGAAAATTAAATAGAAAAAAAAAATTAAGTGTGATGTAGTTTGTGTATTAGTTAGAAATATTGTGTATTAGTTAGAAAAATTAAGTAGAATTATTCATTTTGTAATGTAGTTTGTGTATCACAGTTAGAAAAAATAAGTAGAATTATGGATGATGTAGTTTGTGTATTACAGTTAGAAAAATTAAGTAGAATTATTCATTTTGTGATCTAGTTTATGTATTACAGTTAGAAAAATAAGTAGAATTATTCATTCTGTGATGTTGCTTGAAGGTTATCATTGGTTGAACAAACTGTGAAATAGGGGCAGATATAATAAGATTTCATCTTCTTTCTGCTCCCTTCATTTTATCCTACTTGTATTCTTGTATCTGATGAAACTGTCTTGTATTGTTCTTTTTTTTAAATGAATGAATAAACATCAATCAATCAATCAATCAAATACAACTCTTCATCAAGTCATTCTTGAGAGTTTGTAACCTGGCCGACAGTTTACCATCTTCTAGACCAGGTAAAATCTTCTGAACACATTCAAAAGTGTTTGTAAGTGCTTTGAGATACCTGAGGTGAGCCCAAACAGCAGGAAGGCATCCACACATCTGGGACAGCTGACAATGATGTCACTTTCAGTGAACATTCCAACTTTCACAGGCTGGTAACAAAGTTCATGCTCGCAGTGAACTGGATTTGTGTCATGGTCACTGGTGATGGTAACAAGGGCCACTGCAACATCTCCATCAGCTCTGGCTCATCCTAAAAAGAATGAAAGAGATTATCAGAATCAAATGCTTTATAACAGTTTGACTTTATTATTTAATGTCCTTTTCTAATAGTTTTATTTCAGTAAATCCATTCAAACAGTGAAACTTGTATATTATATTAATTCATTACACACAGACTGATATAGTTCAAGTGTTTATTTCTTTTAATGTTGATGGTTATAACTAATGAAAACCCTAAATTCAGTATCTCAGAAAATTGGGATATTACTTAAGACCACTGGGGAAAAAATAGGATTTTTAGAAATGTTGGCCAACTAAAAAGTATGAACATGAAAAGTATGAACATGAAAACTATGAGCATGAAAAGTATGGCCATTAGGCATGTAACGGTTGTAATGGATTTACCGAACCGTTTCGGTACAGCACGTTCGGTTCGGTCCACCTGCGTACCGTTTCGGTTATTTTTTTCACTCATTGAACGTTAATATATGCGCCGCGGAACAAAATTTCCTGGGCGCGTTTCAGCACGGAGCTATTATCGCGACGCACGCGCAGCATTATTAGCCATTAGCTGCTCGCTCTGGTCTCCTGTTTGTGAACGTTATGGCTTTCTTGTTAAAAGACGAGCGCACACGCAGCTTGTGTGGACATTCATGAAGACTCTGCAGCAGCTGCGTGAGTGACGCAGCTCTCTGCGCGCGCTGGAAACTACGTCATCGGAATGTGAACAGAAACATCAGCTGTTGCAGAAACACCGCTAAAAGCAGCTGCATTTAAACAACTTTTATCAGGTAATCAGAGCGGTCCAGAGCAATAACACAAACTGTATGAGTTTTTAAAGATCTGAATCTAGTCTGAATGTTTTTTATGCGCAGTTGATCCTTGCTATGAGACATCCATCACGTCAACACTTCAGTCAAAAAGTTCAGCTCTTTATGAAAAAACTAAAACTGATTGTGAACAAGTCCTGGGGCTGATTTAAGCCCTGCCCTGATGATGAGTGGGAGATTCAACCGTTCAAGAGGTAATAATAAATTCAATTTATACCGCACTTTTCATTAATAAAAATCTCAAAGTGCTACAACAATAAAACAAGTGATAAAATCAAATAAAATCAATAATGATATCAACTAAGATTAAAGACAGAATCATGTGGAGGCAGAATAGGCCTGCTTAAAAAATAAATAAATAAATAAATAATTAAAACAAGTGATACAATCAAGTGTAGGGATACAGCACTCTCATGTCCGTATGGAATATGGGCCTCTCCGCATCTCTCTGAAACTCTCAGTGTTACACTTTCTTGGACATCTCAAGGACACAAGTGGACACTACTTTTTGTTAGAATTATGTTGAATTAATGGACACCAATTAATCAGATTGAACTTTCTTTTTAATGTGTGTTAATTCAGAATTGATCAACAGTATATTTTTGTCATTTAATGATGATTTTACTAAGCTGGTATATTTTAAATATGCCAAAGTTAAGAGAACATCTCAGAATGATCTTGCTTTAAACTGTCTGCTCTCTACAGAATAAGTGTCTAAAGTTGAACGAACAATCCTTCGTATTTGTTTGAACTGTTTTTGTTTCGAAGGAAAAGTGCTAGACATAGCTTGCTTTCGGTCTCCCGTCCTTTCTAAAAACAATGAATCTGTTCTCAAAACAAAGTACTGACTTGTTCACATGCACCTGCATACTCTGACGTATGTGTTCTGTGTATTGTCTACCCTATCATCTGTCACTCAAACTCACTCACTTCAAAGTCACTCCTTCTCTAGTGATGGACAGCCAATCAGCAGGAAGTATGTGACTAAGTCACACCCCCTTCTTAAAGGGCACTTCCTGCATTTTTGGTTTTAGTGCTTTGGGAGAACTAACTGACAACTTGCTTCTCTCCTCTGGAAAGCTGGAGACGGCCCGGTCATTGTGTCAAATCGACCCACGTCTCAGCTGGAGTTACAGTAAAGCTTACTGTAACTCGTCACTCATCTTCTGGAAGAATTTGGTTTCTAAAGTTTTATTTTGAAAATCAGTCTGTGCGCTTGACCGTTGTTTCCTACCGAGGGAGGCGAGTTTCCTCGTATAGTGAATCAGCACACTCACGCTGAAGTTCCAATTGGACGGCCACTGGACAAACCCATCCACGTGTGTGTCCACAAACTTCTCCACTCTTGTCTCCAAGAGACGAACCGTCAACAGGTAACGAGTCGTGTTGTGTTTGAGCGTGCGGGAGCCCAGCAGCTGCTCGTGTGGGAAAAAGGTGTCACCCAGTCTGGTTCAAAGTAACCAACTTTAGTTAACTTAGCTTCCACGTATTTCTTCCTCCTATTTCTTATTTTTCATAAGCTATTAATCTGTCAAGTAATGTGCCAACAGTTTAAGTTCCTAATTGTCTGTTTGTTTTAATTTGAATTCTTGTCAACATAGTTATTAAATCAGAGCTAATATCGATACAAATGTTTAATGTAATTTTGTGATAGTTTCAATAAAAGGTCTATTTTCTGGTAGACCAACATAAGTTGGATTCCCTTGTGAAATTACATTTTTCCTAATTACAGTAAAAGCAATTTAATATCGGAAAAAGGAAGAACTCGCGCATTGGTGGCAGTTTGTGCAAGATTAAAGTCTGCTCATAAACTGCACATCTACAATAATGGTGGCTCAGTAAGTGTTTAAATACCTTACCACGCCGTTACTTCATTACATTTGGTGGCTCGTCCGAGTTCCTAGAACGATTATTAAGTTGTTTTGTGTAGCTTATTATTGTTACGGTGTTGTTGGCATTAGTTTGCATCCTGTTGTGGACTTATGGAATGGTTTTGGCTGGTGAGTGTCTCAGAGATTGCTAATCGTGGCATTGTCTGGAGCGTTTCCCGTTAGAATGGTTCTTTTCTTTCACTTTTGGACGTGTGCTTGAAGTGCGGATGAATGTGTTGTCTGTTTTTGTGAGACGTTTCGTTACGTGTCGCGAGGCTGCATGCATTTTTCTTTGTTGTGACAGCTGTGTCACGGCTCTGCTTCATGTTTATTACTCCTGCGGTTTGCTGTTGATGGTCTGTTTCACTCTTTGCTGCTCCATTTTTACCTAATCTGTTACAACGTGTTGTTAGCCGAGGTTCGGGTAAAGCCCACTCCGCTTTTGGATCGGACACTCCGGTTCCGAGTGACGTAAAGTCCGTTGTTGTACTCAGTTAGCGTGCTGCTTTCTTTGGAGGGCGTGGGAGTTAGCCTGGATGTGTTGAGCTCATTAACAGATTTTTCTGCGGTGTAAAACTACGTTTATTTTGTGAAAGTGTGTCCAGGACTCTGGGTCGAGCTAACGTTAGCATTAACAAGACAAGATGGCTGCTTAAAACGCTGTGATTGGTCCATTGTGTGTCGTGTTCAAGAACGTTGGTTTCTGTATACTGCTGGTTGTCAGATTCATTTATGTACACATTTCTGACGGTTTATTTGTGTTGTTTGAGTTCTATGCACGTGATATCGTCGAAGACTGGCTTAACCGCGGTGTTTTGCGATATTTATGACTGTTTTAGAACGTTGAAAAGTCCGTTCCACGCTTTTGTTCGACCGACCATAGGTCCGTGAACACACCGCACCGCTCGAACGGTGCGTCGCATGTGGGCGGCGTTAGGTTTGGAAGACACAGTTTCCCATGAACGCTTGGGTTTTAGAACTACAGTTCTGTCTTCGCTGTGATTGGTCGATTACGCTGTAAGTGTTGACGCTTGCGCAGTGGGTGAAGCCCCGCTCCTCGTCAACTTTCACTTTGGTATACCTGCTCTTACAGACTTCATGCTTGTTTGTCCGTTACTATCTCTGAAAAGACTGTTTCATCGCGGTGTTTTGGGGATTTTAATGGGTGGATTGAGTCTGTTGCTCTGTTGACTGCCGATCGCCATGTGACCAGGTCACGTGACGCCGGGAGCTGCAGCTCCTTTATGGGTCCGACTTTAATTTTCTTTTAAACGCAGTTTAAAAGATTTCACAGTTCAACCAATGTTTCTCACATCGTTTCGTATTTTGTGAGGCTGGGGTTCGAGAGTTTTGTCACGTGAAAGCTCTGGATATTTCTGATCGATGCTTTTGACCCGTTGTTAGACGTCTGTGAATGTTTGGCAGCTCACGGCTGCGCTCACAGGTGATAACAGCGCCTCTATAGCGGTCAGAAAGAGAATTGCGGTCACTGTGATAACCTTATCCAGCGTTGCACACCCCACCTGCTGGTTACTAGAGAAGACGCAGTCTTCCTGTAATTTGTACGTTTGAACGTTCCTGTTTTTAAACGGGGAACAATTTGAAATATCGTACTCACAGCACACTTTATTTTGATTTTCGTAGAGAATCAAATGTTGATGGCAGAACAGTTACGCAGAAGTCAGACAGACATGTCTGCTTTTTGATAAAACTTGACACTTTTATCTTAGATTCTGTGCAGAACACATTGTCTGTCACACGTTATTTTAGACTGCAAGTTTAAAATAACACACAAGGCTTCTTTTGTCTTGATTTTCACAAAATCACACAAAAAATAGCCAATTTTGTTTGACCCAATTGTCACAGGTCGACAAATTAATAGGAATCACTGATTTTTTATTTAATTTCACATCCTGGCATCACATGGTGGGACTGCACACCGTGAAATAAGACCCATTTTCCTTGATTTTTCACAGAAAATCAGTACAAAGATGGACGTTCTGACAGGTGCATCCTTTGATAGGCACTTAGCTGCAAAGAACGTCCTTCAGGAACCAGGTGAACATCCCCTGGTGTTTTACGACAGGCTTCTCTCTGTTTACACAGGGGATAAAACTGTCACTGGGATTGAGGAAGATTACCAGTTTAAAAGTCGGTTCACTTTGAATCTGATACCGTTCATAATGAAATGTGTTCGCTTCAATGTTAATTGCAAAGAGAGTACCATGGCAGAAATTAAACAATGTGCTGTGGAATTTTTTGACATGCTCGAACGACGGAAAACACCCTTGGTGGTGTGCCCAGGTCAAAAGGTCACATCCCACTCGCAGGAAGTAGAAGAGGTTTCCTCTCCTTCAGAGTGCGAGAGTGAACAGGTTTTTCTGGATAAACAACAGTTCGGTTCCACAAGCTGGAACAGTGCCTCAGATCGGTTCACAGGAAGTTCTTCTGCCCCTGCCCCTCAGGTTGATAACCCTGAGCTGAGCAGAGAACCACACAAGGTAGGTGTTCGCTCTCTGGATGAACCCAGATGGTTCGGATCGAACCAAAAGAGTTCTCTCATGGATCTCACAGTAGGTGAAATTCGAAGGAGGTTGCATGGGAACCGTGAACCATTGAAAAATGGTCTGTCCCAACATGTACCCACGAGAAGCGGCCCTCCTGCCCCTGCCCCTCGAACTGCACAGTTTGAGACATGCAATGAGTCACACATGCTCCAGATTATGGAAGCGGCGCCTCCGCGCGAGGACGTGACTGAGGTTGTGAGTTGTTTGTCAAATGATTTGAATGTTACAGTGGTTGACCAAGCTGACACCACGTATGAGGTTGTCTGTGATGATAACACTAACAACGTTGTTCATCCTGATGAAGCGACGCGCAGCACTGCCTTTTGCAACAACTCAGTGCATACAGTTGACAACAACAACGTCGACACTGACATAAATGCTGACAGCAAACAAATTGCTGAAGATCCACATCCTGAAGGTCATGAGGCAGACAGCCATCATGACGCTGACAGCGACGACGATTACACAGACAGAGTCACACGTACACAGAAGCGTGTGGAAAAACCTGAATGGTTTCTGTGTAACTTTATAAGAAGGGGGATGGCTAGGAAAGCTTACCTGCCACTCACATTGGAAGGGGTCCTCGCGCAAGAAGCACTCCTGGTTTGCGGCTCAGACGTGTCTATCATGTCAGCCAAACTGTTTGAGGAGCTAAGGACCGCCGCTAACGATGTTGGCAGGCAAATACCCTTTGTGAAAGACACTTATGGTGAGCAACAAGGCCTTGCAAAGACGAGAACAACCCTAATAGCCATGGTTCACATGCAGATTGGCGAAATGTCACTATACCACCCGGTATATGTGTCTGAACTTGACTCACTCCAGACTCCATTTGTGGTTGGCCAAGATTTTATAAATCGCTTTGAAGCGATTATAAATTATGGCAATCAGACAATGTGGGCCACAGTGAGCAGTCCACTGCCAATCGTGGTACCTCCCCAAGGTCAGGACACTGACTGTCTAACAACAGGTACCGCTGAGGTCACATGGGATTCCCCAACCGAGACCACAGACCCAGTAAGTGAACCTTCAACTACAGGTGAGACAGAGGAGACTCAACAGTTGGACCAGACTCTGGCTCATCACGAGGACCTCCTCTGCGAGCTGACACCTTCAGCACTCACTGAGCACTACCTACCACCGGTAGAAGAAGGTGTGGAGATCCATGGGTCCCACACCTAGGACGCTGTACTGTCCTGTGGGACAGGTAATTCGGCATACAACCAAGATTTCAGTGAAGTCTTGGTTCGAGGACATCTGAGTCCAGAAGGTGACAGTCTACAACACGCTGACAGTCACCTGGACTCCATTGTTACAGATTTTGAGGACCCCTCCTCAAACAAAAGGGGGACAGACTCACACTTCCTACCACAGGTAGAGGACGGTGTAGAGATCCAAGGATCACACCCCGAGATCGCTGTAATGTCCTCTGGGACTGGTAATTCAGTTATCAGCCAAGCTTTCAATGAAACCTTGGTTCAAGAGCATTTGAATCTAGAACTACTCAGAGATTACATAGTTCTGACAGACTCAAAGAGCACCTCTTCATTCATGAAGTGGGAAGACATACATCACAACGACAGAGACACGCCTGCGACGGCGCCGACAGTTGTGACACACCTGCATTACGCAGAAAGAGGTAAACGTACAGAGGTACGTTGGCCGAGACCTATAAGGTTCCTGTACAAGGTTCCCCATAAACTGCGCGAACAGCTTAAACTAAACAATGGCATCCTAACTCGTGCCCATGGACGGACGTCCACACCCGTGTGCGTGGTCCCTCATGACCACAGGGGGGTGATGTTAGGCCATGCCCATGTCAAGGACAAAGATTTCAATAACCCCACAAACGACAAAGATCTCGCAAACTCAAAGACTTCATGGGAAAACAAGGTCGTCCAAGCACAGGATAGTAAATAAACTAAACAGTTTAAACTATACTAGTTGCGAAAAGAAACCGTTCCAACTAGAACTTAGAAACGCTAAGCATAAAACCCACAACAAAAACTAACCTTAACAACCGTTTAAATCTGCAGGATTTAATTGACATCGGTTATAAAGCTAAGAACTGTTTTTCTTGTGTGTGACGTTGGAGTCTGACGACCAGAGTGAGTTTGTTGTAGTGAAACGTTGTTTTCTAGTGGCTTGATTGCTACTTTTGTTGTTATTGAAGTTGTTATTGTTTTCTGAACACTCCCAGCCAAAAGAGGTTTTGATTGTTGATAAGTTGAAGACTTAAATGGATTTAACTATGCCAACATGCTGTTCATTTTGTTAAAGATCTCAATCTTTGATGAGTCATAGTAGATTAATACTACTTAAGGTACTATAATCTACACTGATCTCCCAATCATTTAGGTAGAACCGATTCGATCGTTTCTATTCTAGATCTATTCATTTTGATGAGTCTCGCCATAGACTTCAAAATTTTTAGGGATTACCAAATCTTGCGTCGTTCGTCTAAAAGACAACAGACATTTAGACCAAACTAGATTTCATTTTTTTTTTTAAACAAAACTAAATAATGAATGGAGGAATAGTTTGAAAGAAGAGGCCTTCGTTACAGAAGCCCTCCACATTTCTATAGGTATAGATCCCTATATCTGATTTTTACAGCATTGATCCACCCCTTAATTGGTAATTGTAGCTGATCTAATCCATGATAGCTTACATACCAGGTGCATATAGGTAAGGCTTAATGTAGAATCCCAATCATAAGCCCACCTAAAACCACATAATTGCATGACACATTGAACCAGGGTGGCACCGACTGGAAGCCATCCAGCCTGCAACCTTCGATGTGGGGACCTGCTGATCCAACGTTGGTCTTCAACCTTCATCCAAGGGCCGCCTCCTCTGCTTCAATCGAGGGATCCCCTCTACATGCTGATTAAAAACCATTCTTGCTGATGAAATCAATAACCCCCATCGTTGTGGATTTACCGTTGTGGATTATAAGACTTTGTTTTCCAAGGGATCACAGACTCAGTTCTCCATGGGTTAACAGACTATGTTTTCCAAAGGATTAAAAGCTTGCCGCAATGGGATTACCTACGAACAGTATGGAATTTCCAAAACATTATGGGAGTATAATTTTGAACTTTCTTTTTTGACTTTTTTTTTCCACTTGCTGGATTACATAGAGGTCAGAGACATTCGGTGGTATCCTTTCGTGTTGGATCTCATCCCCAAGGACAGGCGATGATTTCCAAAAAGGGGGACTGTAGGGATACAGCACTCTCATGTCCGTATGGAATATGGGCCTCTCCGCATCTCTCTGAAACTCTCAGTGTTACACTTTCTTGGACATCTCAAGGACACAAGTGGACACTACTTTTTGTTAGAATTATGTTGAATTAATGGACACCAATTAATCAGATTGAACTTTCTTTTTAATGTGTGTTAATTCAGAATTGATCAACAGTATATTTTTGTCATTTAATGATGATTTTACTAAGCTGGTATATTTTAAATATGCCAAAGTTAAGAGAACATCTCAGAATGATCTTGCTTTAAACTGTCTGCTCTCTGCAGAATAAGTGTCTAAAGTTGAATGAACAATCCTTCGTATTTGTTTGAACTGTTTTTGTTTCGAAGGAAAAGTGCTAGACATAGCTTGCTTTCGGTCTCCCGTCCTTTCTAAAAACAATGAATCTGTTCTCAAAACAAAGTACTGACTTGTTCACATGCACCTGCATACTCTGACGTATGTGTTCTGTGTATTGTCTACCCTATCATCTGTCACTCAAACTCACTCACTTCAAAGTCACTCCTTCTCTAGTGATGGACAGCCAATCAGCAGGAAGTATGTGACTAAGTCACACCCCCTTCTTAAAGGGCACTTCCTGCATTTTTGGTTTTAGTGCTTTGGGAGAACTAACTGACAACTTGCTTCTCTCCTCTGGAAAGCTGGAGACGGCCCGGTCATTGTGTCAAATCGACCCACGTCTCAGCTGGAGTTACAGTAAAGCTTACTGTAACTCGTCACTCATCTTCTGGAAGAATTTGTTTTCTAAAGTTTTATTTTGAAAATCAGTCTGTGCGCTTGACCGTTGTTTCCTGCCGAGGGAGGCGAGTTTCCTCGTATCGTGAATCAGCACACTCACGCTGAAGTTCCAACTGGACGGCCACTGGACAAACCCATCCACGTGTGTGTCCACAAACTTCTCCACTCTTGTCTCCAAGAGACGAACCGTCAACAGGTAACGAGTCGTGTTGTGTTTGAGCGTGCGGGAGCCCAGCAGCTGCTCGTGTGGGAAAAAGGTGTCACCCAGTCTGGTTCAAAGTAACCAACTTTAGTTAACTTAGCTTCCACGTATTTCTTCCTCCTATTTCTTATTTTTCATAAGCTATTAATCTGTCAAGTAATGTGCCAACAGTTTAAGTTCCTAATTGTCTGTTTGTTTTAATTTGAATTCTTGTCAACGTAGTTATTAAATCAGAGCTAATATCGATACAAATGTTTAATGTAATTTTGTGATAGTTTCAATAAAAGGTCTATTTTCTGGTAGACCAACATAAGTTGGATTCCCTTGTGAAATTACATTTTTCCTAATTACAGTAAAAGCAATTTAATATCGGAAAAAGGAAGAACTCGCGCATTGGTGGCAGTTTGTGCAAGATTAAAGTCTGCTCATAAACTGCGCATCTACAATAATGGTGGCTCAGTAAGTGTTTAAATACCTTACCACGCCGTTATTTCATTACACAAGTAAAATCAATAATACTATCAACCAAGATCAAAGATAAAATCATGTGGAGGCAGAATAGGCTTGCTTAAAAAGAAAAGTCTTTAAACCGCTTTTAAAGTCAACCAGTGACTGTGGAGCTCTCAGGTAGTCAGGGAGGGAGTTCCATAGGCGGGAGGCAGCCACACAGAATGCCCGGTCTCCCATGGTCCTTAATTTGGTTAGTGGAATGTGAAGTAGATTACTGTTCTGTGATCGTAGAGACCGGGTGGATGAATATGGTGCAAAAATGTCCTTTAGATAGTCAGGTGAAGTTCCGTGTAAGCATTGATGTGTAATGAGAGCAGTTTTGTACTGATTTCTGTATGTGACAGGAAGCCAATGGAGGTTATGGAGAATGGGTGTAATATGTTCAAATTTACAAACTCTCAATAAAATCCTTGCGGCACTGTTTTGAATATATTGAAGCTTCTGAAGATTTTTGCCAGGGATTCCAATAAGGTATTGTTCTTTTATTATAATTATTATTTATAATTTATTATTATTTAAAATCATAATCTTATTAATCTAAAAAAGCTAAGTCTGGTCCTCTGGACATTCAAAAAAACAAAACAAAACAAAGCAAAAAAAAATAAAATTGTAGAAACGTTTCGTCTTTCGTCCGAAAGACTTCCTCAGTCTGAGGTGCTGGGTTCAGCTCAGTCTTATAAATAGCACCCTCTCACAGTGTTACACAACCAGTTGGCTGATGACAGCCTGAAACCAGCTGCTCACATGATCAAGGAGGACCATCAGCCTAACAATGGATCGTTAGCACCCTGATGGTTGTTTGCTATTCACAGAGGGCTGAGTGATACCAGCAATCACAGCATTGTAGGAGGGGGACAGTTGAACTCGGAGGCCTCCACCCCTGTTTAATGATGGGCGGTTTCTTTTCACAAAGATGGCCTCCTTTACTCCTCTCTCAAACCATCGTTCCTCTCTATCAAGGATGTGAACATCTTCATCCCTGAAAGAGTGACCGCTGGCCTGGAGATGAGTGTAGACTGCAGAGTCCTGACCTGATGATGTTGATCTTCTGTGCTGGGCCATCCTTTTGGCCAGTGGCTGTTTAGTTTCCCCGATATAAGACTGATCACAGCCCTCCTGACACTGAACAGCATACACAATGTTACTCTGTTTTTGCCGGGGGACTGGATCTTTGGGATGAACCAGTTTTTGCCGTAATGTATTTTGAGGTTTAAAAGCCACTGGGACGTTGTGTTTAGAAAATAAACGTCTCAATGTCTCTGAAACCCCTGCAACATATGGAATGGCCACTGGTCTGGGTCTGGGTTCCTTCTTTTCACCTGATGGTTGGCTGGAGTCCTGTTTGGGTTTCTTCTCTGCTTTCAGGAAGGCCCAGTTAGGATATCCACATTTCTCTAGAGCCTGTTTTGTGTGTGATTTCTCCTTCTGTCTGGCTGCTGAGTTAGTGGGGACGCTGTCTGCTCTGTGATACAGAGTCCTGATGACTCCTAACTTGTGCTCCAGAGGGTGATGGGAGTCAAACTGTAAATACTGGTCTGTGTGGGTGGGTTTGCGGTACACCTCAGTTTGCAAATTTCCTCTATCAGAAACTGAGACCTCACAGTCCAAGAAAGCCAACCTGCCATTTCTTACATCTTCTCGTGTGAACTTGATATATTTATCCACAGAGTTGATGTGATCAGTGAAATGTTGGACTTCCTGAGATTTAATTTTAACCCAGGTGTCGTCAACATACCTGAACCAATGACTTGGTGGTCTCCCTGAAAAGGATGTCAAGGCTCTCTTTTCTACCTCCTCCATGTACAGGTTGGCAACAATAGGAGAAACTGGAGACCCCATAGCACACCCATGTTTCTGCCTATAATATTGCTCCCCATATGTGAAGTAGGTTGACTGCAGGCACAGTTTCAAGAGTTGACACAGTTGCTCTGTGGAAAGTGTGGTCCTGCTGTTCAGAGTGGTGTCTGATTTTAACCTTAAACAGACCACCTCTACTGCTTCATCAACAGGAATGCACGTAAAGAGTGATGTAACATCAAAAGAGACCATTGTTTCATCAGTCTCCATGATGACATCCCTCACCTTATCCACAAAGTCCATGGTGTTCTGTATGTGGTGTTCTGAGCTGCCAACTAAAGGGATGAGTACAGATGCCAGATATTTGGAAACATTGTAAGTGACCGAGTTAATCATGCTAACAATTGGTCTTAAAGGTACACCTTGTTTGTGGATTTTGGGTAAACCATACAGACTTGGCGTGGCCTCCCCTGGGTACAGTCTGTGGTACAGAATATTGTCAATAGCCTTGTCCTGCTTCAAAATTTTCAGGCAATCTATCAACTTCTTCTTGTAACCACTTCCTGGATCTCTTTTCTTTTTAATTCTCCCAGCAGACAAAGGAAGGTGCACAGTGATTTTGAACCAGAAAGACTATCATGAGAAAGTTATGTCACTCCTTAGTGACTTAACCACTTATGAACTGCTGAAAAGATTTGATGTTACATCACTCTTTACGTGCATTCCTGTTGATGAAGCAGTAGAGGTGGTCTGTTTAAGGTTAAAATCAGACACCACTCTGAACAGCAGGACCACACTTTCCACAGAACAGCTGTGTCAACTCTTGAAACTGTGCCTGCAGTCAACCTACTTCACATATGGGGAGCAATATTATAGGCAGAAACATGGGTGTGCTATGGGGTCTCCAGTTTCTCCTATTGTTGCCAACCTGTACATGGAGGAGGTAGAAAAGAGAGCCTTGACATCCTTTTCAGGGAGACCACCAAGTCATTGGTTCAGGTATGTTGACGACACCTGGGTTAAAATTAAATCTCAGGAAGTCCAACATTTCACTGATCACATCAACTCTGTGGATAAATATATCAAGTTCACACGAGAAGATGTAAGAAATGGCAGGTTGGCTTTCTTGGACTGTGAGGTCTCAGTTTCTGATAGAGGAAATTTGCAAACTGAGGTGTACCGCAAACCCACCCACACAGACCAGTATTTACAGTTTGACTCCCATCACCCTCTGGAGCACAAGTTAGGAGTCATCAGGACTCTGTATCACAGAGCAGACAGCGTCCCCACTAACTCAGCAGCCAGACAGAAGGAGAAATCACACACAAAACAGGCTCTAGAGAAATGTGGATATCCTAACTGGGCCTTCCTGAAAGCAGAGAAGAAACCCAAACAGGACTCCAGCCAACCATCAGGTGAAAAGAAGGAACCCAGACCCAGACCAGTGGCCATTCCATATGTTGCAGGGGTTTCAGAGACATTGAGACGTTTATTTTCTAAACACAACGTCCCAGTGGCTTTTAAACCCCAAAATACATTACGGCAAAAACTGGTTCATCCCAAAGATCCAGTCCCCCGGCAAAAACAGAGTAACATTGTGTATGCTGTTCAGTGTCAGGAGGGCTGTGATCAGTCTTATATCGGGGAAACTAAACAGCCACTGGCCAAAAGGATGGCCCAGCACAGAAGATCAACATCATCAGGTCAGGACTCTGCAGTCTACACTCATCTCCAGGCCAGCGGTCACTCTTTCAGGGATGAAGATGTTCACATCCTTGATAGAGAGGAACGATGGTTTGAGAGAGGAGTAAAGGAGGCCATCTTTGTGAAAAGAAACCGCCCATCATTAAACAGGGGTGGAGGCCTCCGAGTTCAACTGTCCCCCTCCTACAATGCTGTGATTGCTGGTATCACTCAGCCCTCTGTGAATAGCAAACAACCATCAGGGTGCTAACGATCCATTGTTAGGCTGATGGTCCTCCTTGATCATGTGAGCAGCTGGTTTCGGCTGTCATCAGCCAACTGGTTGTGTAACACTGTGAGAGGGTGCTATTTATAAGACTGAGCTGAACCCAGCACCTCAGACTGAGGAAGTCTTTCGGACGAAAGACGAAACGTTTCTACAATTTTTTTTTTTTTTTGCTTTGTTTTGTTTTGTTTTTTTGAATGTCCAGAGGACCAGACTTAGCTTTTTTAGATTTTTCTACCTGGATAATTGAGCATGCATCAGAGTATAATCTTATTAACTTTTATTTTTATTTTTTACCTCTGTTTTATTTCCAGTAGTTCCAGTTACAGAGGTAGCATGTCTCTTCCACTTCAGGGAAATCCACCAGAGATCACCTGCTGCAGCTAAGAAGTATGTGATGACTGAACTGAACTCTGGTTGTGAGTAATGAGGACAAATACAGCCACACTGCTGCAACTGGACAAAAACTTGATTAGTTAGATTGTAAACAGTCTGTTGCTGCTTATTGTTCTGGTTCTGACTGTTATTGTATTTATTAAGATTTTTATTATTGTTAATATAGTTTATTTATTGTAGAGTGCTGTTTATTTAAAATATCATACATCCAAATGGGTCACTTTTATTTATTACTAGAATACAATACAAACATATTTTTGGCACATTTTCAAAATAAACATTTTGTAAGTCTTTATTTTGTCTTTTTTTTTTTTGTACCGAAAATAAACCGAAAATAAACCGAACCGAGCCCTCCTTGTAGTTGAACCGAACCGAAATGTGATTTTAGCGTATCGTTACACCCCTAATGACCATGTACAGCATCAATACTTTGTTGGGATTCCTTTTGTCTGGATTACTGCAGCAATGCGTCGTGGCATGGAGTCGATCAGTCTGTGCCACTGCTCATATGAGCCCAGGTTATTCTTGCAGATTAAATTTTCCAACAGGACTTGGCACCTGCACACCGTGCCAAAGCTACAAGTACTTGGTTTAAGGACCATGGTATCCCTGTTCTTAATTGACCAGCAAACTCGCCTGACCGTAACTCCACAGAAAATCTATGGAGTATTGTGAAGAAGATGCGATACATCAGACCCAACAATTCAGAAGAGCTGAAGGCCACTATCAGAGCAACCTGGGCTCTCAGAACACCTGAGCAGTGACACAGACTGATGGACTCCATGCCACACCACATTGCTGCAGTAATCCAGGCAAAAAGAGCAACAACTAAGTATTGATGCTGTAAATGCTCATACTTTTCATGTTCATACTTTTAAGTTGGTCAACATTTCTAAAAATATATATATATATTTTTTTTATTGGTCTTAAGTAATATTCTAATTTTCTGAGATATCGAATTTAGGGTTTTCATTAGTTGTCAGTTATAATCATCAACATTAGAAGAAATAAACATTTGAAATATATCAGTCTGTGTGTAATGAATGAATATATTATACAAGTTACACTTTTTGAAAGGAATTAATGAAATAAATCAACCTTTTCATGATACAGTATTCTAATTGTATGACCAGCACCAGTATGTCAATGAACAGTATAAATCCTGAGAAAAGACCAGTCATCAATTCAGTTTGTCACAACTTAAAGGTCCACTGACATGATTTTTTTGACTATTCATCAAATTGCTCAAAATGTATATATATTATCATTTAAATATGTTCGTTTTTGCAAACAAAATGATAAATCCCTTTAATTTTGCTTTAAAAGTGATTTTGAACTTCAAGCTGTGTTTAATCATGGGAAATCCGGGGCTGGGCGCTTGGGCGTTTGTTGGCTCGGCCTGGTGGCTGCCTGGTGGGGCTCGGGTCCTCTGGTCCTGTCGGGTCTGGACCTGAGGGATGGGCGTCCCCGGTGCCCGAGCCTCGGTGACCGGCCCTGGGGCTACATCGGTGCAGCGGGCTCCGGCGGGGGCCTGTGTATTTGTCGCTGTTGACCCCGGGGGGTCATTGTGTGTGGTCCCTGGTGGGGTTCGTCCGGTTCTTCCCCTTGGTCGGATCTGGGGAGTGGACGAGTGGCTCGTCCTGTTCGGGTGGTCCTGGGGACTCTGGGCTCGGGGTCCTTCCTGGGGTCTTGGGCTTTGATCGCCCTTTCGTCTGTCTCGGGCTTTGGGGGGACGGATCTCTGATGCTTCACAATCGCTACTAAATGTTCTATTGGAGGAACCTTATTCACTTATGCATGCTCACAACCACACACAAATGGATGCAGGGATGTATATCTAGATATAAGTAGATGGGTATATAAATGAATATATATGTATGTATACTGTATATATATATTTGTAGTGTTCGCTTTCCTAGATCAGCGAGGTAGTCACAAGGTACATGACACACCCTCGCTGCAGCCTACCTGCTAACAGGGTCTATTGAACTGGTCCAGGAGCTCGGGTATTACCTGTAGCTACTTGGGACAGCTTCCGACTGAAGGCTGGTAATAGGGGAATTCATCTGGGCAAATTCACTTCCTAGCGTCCGCGAGTCACACCCCCTTTTTACACCCGGTGCCTCTCTCCACCTTAGCTGCGGGGGACCGGAGAGGTTAGCACAAGGCAACTCGTGTTAACGGAAGCTTCCCCTTTGTTCAAGCTGGCTATTGTTACTGACCCAGAAAGTTTTAGGATCCAGCAGGTTGGACCCTGGGGTGTTGTTTTAATATAACATTAGGTGCTAACGCTTAACCTTTCAAAACCTCCTAATATTTGATGTTATCTTTGTGAACCAAACTTACATTTCCATGGACAAGTGGATGATGAATAAAAGTCAAGAATTTTACGTTTTGTTTATTTTAATCAATTATTTTGCAGGGAAGGATCAGCGTTTACAGCATAACAGTACAATTAATTATTATGATTATAAGTAAAATAAAAGTATTAATTCACCAGACAATCCTCAGACCTGATGTTAAGTTGTTCAGTCTGCATGTAGTCTTTGAGGAGGTTCTTTTCTGGAGTCCAGGCTGGAGAGGCTCGGAGGGTCGTCTCATTGATGTCACACAGTTAACACTTCCAATACCCATCCAGTCTTATGGACCAGAATTAGAGCGCTTAATCATAAGAAACTTCCTCATCCAGCTTTATGAGCTAGAGTTTAGAGTACACTCTCACATTTCCATCTCATCTGATTTTAAGAATCAGAGTTAGAGTGGTCTTTTGCAATCACACATCTCTCCTGACCTTAAGGATCAGGGATTAGAGTTTTACGTAAGATCTTACCCAGTAGATGTATCTCCCCAGAGCCTTCAGTATTATCAAACAACCTCGAGCAATTGATTTTCTAGAATAATTGAATTGTCTATTTGCTTCCGCTCTATCCACTTTTAATTTAATTTGATTTAAATCTAGCTGAAGCCAGGATTCAGTAAGGTGTCTTGCAGTCATCCCTTTTCATTCCTCAAAGTCCCTCGGGGACCGAGAGGGAATACCTGAAGCAGTCGCCTTCAGTCCCTGAGGACTGAGACTCACCTCTGACTCCCTGCTGGTCTGATCTGAAGAAACAAGTTTTGCTTCGTCCTGGCTGTCTGGGTAAAAACTGTCCAGTCTTTCCTCAAAGCTTAAAAATGAAAGAAAAGAAGTCTCTCCCCAGGACGCTTGCTTCCTCCTGTCAGCACGGAGTCGATCTGAACCACGCTTTGGGTCTTCAGTGGAGCAGGTCAGCTCCAGTTACTCGATGTCTGATGTACAGCTCCTCGACCGCATCATGACAACTTCGGACAGCCCGGTCCTGAAGGAACAGGGCGTTTAAATATAAATCTTAGTCCCGCCTTCTCCCTAGGAGGAGGGGGGTAGCTAGTCTGTGATTGGCTAAGTTTGCTTGCTTTGTCACTTTCTGGGCAGAGCTGCTCTATTCTTGCAATCTCTGCTTGAAGCTACATGATCCCTTATTAGGAAATGAATTTGCTCTTTTTGCTCGAGGCTGGATGATTCACCAGGGCCGGAGATTGACACAACTCTGGTCAGTTAGTTACATCACTTTTTCCAGTAAAGTGTTTGCAAGTTATACTTTTCAACATGTGTGTTTTGCAAGAGATCACTTTTGTCACAAAACCATCTTTGAAACATAGTAACACATCATTACAATTGCCATTATAAAAATGATTAACTTTTTATCATAACAACATCATATTAAATGATTATATTGGTTAAAACCATTTCTCACTTGATTGTATTAAGTAAAACACATCTCACTTGATTATATTAGTTAAAACACATTTACCATGATTATTGGTAAAAATCATATATCTCTTGCTTGTATTAATTAGGACAAGTTACTATTAAAACCAATCAAAGTTAAACCAGGTTCAGATAAAAACATTTCAAAGTTAGAACAAGTCTTTTACATCAGGTTTTTTCCCTTCTGCCCTCTGTTTAGTTCAAGAATGTTCGTGTGTGAATTTGAGAGTGGCTGCTTGCTTTTGGGAAGTGACTTTCTTCATGACTTTCACAACTCTTTAACGGTTAAACTTTTAAGACACAGTTAACTTCTCTTATTTATCTTAGCTTTATAACTACAATTTCTTTTATTCAGACTTTATAGGCTTTTCTAATGTTTAAAACAATTATTCTTTTCTGCTCCCTTTGCCGTTCTCCTCCTGTGCTCTGCCTGTCTGTGTGAGCGTGCGTCTGGGTGAGTGTGTGTGTGTGTGTGTGTTTGTGTGAGTCTGAGTGGTGCGCTCCTGCAGAACTCTGTGCTCACAGTCTGAACAGACGAGATTACTGAGGTTGCATAATAGACAAGTCCGGACAAGTCCTAGACAAGACCAGACATGTTTCTACCTCGACAACTGTTATTAATATATTTTTGCACTACTTTCCATAAGCTTTCCTGTACTGATTAATTTTTGTTGGTTTTGAATCCATAATAAACTCACTCTTCTTGACACCCTCTCTTTGGAATCAAAACCTACAAACATTTCATTGAACCTTAAGCCAGTCCTTGTTTTCATCAATCGCCTCCCCGGTCAGCACATCATCGTCTTCATCATAATCGAGATCACTCTGAGACTCTGGATCAGTTTCAGGGTCCTCTGTGTCGCCTAGTCCCATGTCGCAATTCTCATCCTCAGCTGCATCCCAGGAATCCAACACCTGCAGCTCGTAGTTTCCTTCTGGCTCCTCCACCGAGGGTGTAGCGATTCGTTCGGGTCCTGACGCACGGACTCCCTCTCGATCCTCCGCTGGAACAGGAGCTGGGCTCTGCACAGGCGAGGGGAGAATGGTCACAGTGAACATAGGGTCTGAGCTATCATCAATCATGGGAGACCCCACAGGAGTGACTGGTTCGATTCCAGACCATCTTTCATCTGATTGCATATATTCAGAAGCATCAGGCACTTGTTGTGGTTGCTCTTGAAGCGCTTGGATGACCGTGAGTGACTCGTCTGGGGACTGTGGGCCTAGGTTGAATCCCTCCATTAATAGCACGTTAGGGGGGATTGACCCTTCAGGACTGGTTGGGTCAAAGGAATCAGTGTCTATGGACCCAGTGGAGCTCGATGGACCCACTTCACTGCTCCCAAAGTGTTCCAAGTAGCGGTTCAGTGACTCTAATGCGCACATTTCTGGGCACTCTGGGCATTCTGTGCACTCACGAACAAGGATGGGTTGGTTAGGGGAAGCCACATCCATAGGCTCGGTTTCAGATTGAGCCTCGGGGGATTCAGGACGAAGGGGAGTTGCTTCTGGGCTCTGATGTGGAGTCACCACCCCAAGGCATGGGGCCAAGTTGATTTCTTGTGAACTTGCAGCTTGGCCTTGGATTACGGTCACCTCATGCGTTGGGGCCAAAGAGGGATTGGCTCCCATGCCTGTGTCCAACGAGGCAGACACCCCCCTTGGCACAGGTTCTGGTGGGTCTTGTGTGACCTCAAAGGCTGGGCCATGGACCAACGCCAACCCTGTGTACAGATGAATGGCCACGAACCTGGTTCCGTTGTCAAGATGTTCCCACGTCTTGGCTACCACCGGGTGGTATGTGGCACCTGCTGGAATTGCCCCTATCGCCAGATAGGGTGCAGCCCTCAGCGCCGAGGTCCAGATGACTTTACAGGTGCTCTCAGTGGTCACGCACACCTCTACTGGCACCTTGGGTAGGCTGTCTGGTTCATCCAGGACCAGGATTCCGTTCACTACAGCCGTAGCCACCACATTGGAATGACATCTGTGGCACCACCAGAACGACCCAACAGCCCAAAGGTATTTGGTTTCCGTCAATCCACGGTGACAGAAACAGCAAGGCACTTCAGGCTCCTGTAACAGCAACAATGGTTGTGACAGGACTTGTTCTAAAATATTCCATTGTACATTCGAAACAAGTATTATTCAACATTTCAATGTTCAAACAATCATCTTTTTCTCCTTTTCATCTTTTCATCTTTTCATCTTTTCATTTTTTCATTTTTTCATTTCAAATTTTTTTTTTTTTTTTTTTTCAAGGAATACACAACAATACTCTTAGACCTCATCGCCTCTTGAAACACTCAACTACGTTTGCACGGGCCTTGGGGTCCATATGAACCTTGCGCCTTCGGCGTCTACCATTGAGCATTTCTTGAAGAGATGAGACGGAGTACAAAACATTCCATAATTATGACAAAAAAAGAAACAATAATAAAAATAATGAAATAAAAGAATTAAAAATAAAATTAGCGTGAGCAAGGGATTTCAAGCAATGTTGATTATAATGATCAGGATCTTGTATCTTCCAGGAACTCAGATGTCTCGATCTACGGAGATTCCACGATCTCCGCTTGCCTCTGGTTCAGCAGGGAGCGGTCTACGGGTGAGCTTGAAGATGGCCCCGTAGGTCATCATCCAGGCCACGATAGGCACCGTGGTGCAGAGACTGACCCAGTAAAGCACGGAGCAGACTCCCCACACCAGGCCCCATCCAATCAAAACAGCCAACTTTAGAGACCAACGGTATCTGTTCTGGGGTCGCAGAGATAGAGTCTGATAAAGCAGGTGTGCCACCACTGTTATGGCGATGGTCGCTTCCATCACCACTGTTACTATTCTACCGGCCGTGTTTCCACAGTTGGTACGGGGGATGAGTAGGGGAGTAAGCCCAGCTGCACACTCAAGGGCTACCACAACAGTATCTACCATCAACCAGGCTGAGATTACCACTCCTTGTCGAAACGAAGGATTCACTCTTCCCAGCAAGTAGACGACAAACAGATGTGGCATAATTTCAGCTCTCTTGAGTATTACATGGGTCACCACCATTTTAGCATAGGCCTGCAGGGCCACAGGGATTCGCATGAGCTTTCCCCTGCCCCATTCCCCGGTATGGCAGTAGCACATCCATGCTGTCATAATCAGAAAATATTCTACCGAGCTCCCTTTAAAATAAGCAGGGCACGGAGGCCAGAGTTTGGTGGAAGGCACCGCAGTAGCACCCGACCCCCAAGAGGAGGACTCACTTCTACGGACTAGTAGTTGCCTGACAATCCTCAGTAGTCATGATTTAAATCGATATTTTCCTAAACCAATAATAAGTGATACGGGTCTTTCTTCTTAAAATTCCACAATAATTGTGGATGATATGTTTTTCCCAATATTCTAACTGCTCTCTCTGTTGGGCTGTTATCTTAACTTTCCAATCACAGCAGCCAGGCAACACTACACCAGAAGTGTTTGAATATCCGTACTCCCTGTATGTAACACTAAGGTATCTATCTTTACCTTTGCCTTTTACAACCTGAGTTTTACACTTTTCTCCACAAGGTGTTCCTTTAAGCTCTTCAACTCTCTTCAATTCATAAACCTGCTCTTCACAGTGGCAGAGAATAATGTCTCCTTCTTTAGTTGTCACAACAATCTTGTCTGAGGTTGTAAAAGCGTTTATCCAATAAAAGTATATAATTACCGTGGCCAAGGCACAAGGCGGTGTCTGCATTCCGTTCCCTAATGCTCTTTGTTGGATAGTTGGTTATCTGTTAGTTCCTAATTGCTCCTGATGTGAGTTCTCTTGGGTACCGCTCTCTGCTGCTTCAGGGCTGAAGAGTGACTGTTTCCTTGTGGCTCCGGCCTTTTATTCTGAGCCAGCGCCCGGTTCTGGTGGGAGTGGCCTAAGGCTCCTCCCCCCTTTGCGGGCCATGGCTTTGATACACTCCTGTAGGGCTACACGCCCTACTAAGGCAACAAGGATTATGCCTACTAAGCTAACCAAATAAGGCCAGATCTGAAGGAACAGTTCAAACACCCACCCTTCAACAATACTCCCGCCTTCTTTGATCACCTCTCCAACACCATGTATGGCTTCTTTAACTTTGCGGCCTACGGTGTAACTAACAGTCTCATACCATGCGCAGCTATGCAGATTTTCTTTATCACCACATTCTTTCCAGCTTTCTTCTGGATACTGACAGGATATGTTGGAATAGATTTGGTTCGGACCTACCCATTCATATCCCTGTATCTCATCCCCGAGGCACATGCGGCGCCTTGCTGCATGGCCTTCGGCTAGAGCAATCATGGAGTCTGATACAAAGGGAATTATCACTCCCTGAATGTGCTTTCTAGTTCTCAACTTATGTCCCAATATAATATTAGTACAAGTTGTATCGTCAGGCACTGACCTTCTCCATATTTTACCATACTTTTTCCAGACCACCTCTGAAGCGTGGGTTGAGTATTCTCCTGCATAGTAAGCGTCACAATAGCTTTCCCATCCGGGCAGCTCATAACAGGGTCTTCGAGCCAAACTGATCACACACACTGTCTTTTGTTCATTACAAATCATTTTCCATGGCCTAGGACTAACATACCTGTCTGGGCGATATATAGCAGTCGCCCATATATCTTGCTCTTTGGAATACACAGTGGCTAAGAACTGATATCTAATCCAATAATTATTTGATTGATACAAACATGGAACTACCCATTCTTTCATTTCTTCTTCCTGAAACCCCCACCAGGTTCTTGTCTTATCCCGCTTATGATATTCATGCCAAGCTTGGAGCAATATTTTAACTGTCTGTGCCTTATGTAGAGCGGTACAATCGTAACGCCATGTAGACATGACCGCTACTTCAGTTTCCCACAGCTTGCATCTGGGGGATGCTCCACTACTTTCCCACACTGAGTTATTAAGGCTAAGGAAAATTCGTTCGGCCACACATTTGTCAATTTTGTCAAAGTCACCTTTCGGTGCATTAAGGAGTTCATCTGGTCTAGGCAGTTTTTGTACGAACATGTCAGAATAATATGGCCCCATTAGGCCCGTGTGAAGTCTAGAGTGTCCCTCTACAAAATCACCTTCAAAATGGGGTAACCCTGGGACTATCCAAACCCATAGTAATGTTATATTTAACCAATTTTCATGCCAAGCATTTGCAGGATGAAATATAGCTGCCCAATTCCAATAATAATATCTCTGATTCCAAACTGGTGTTATTGGTAAGTAATACTGAGATTTGCACTCACCATACAGGTTCCAATAGCAGATTGGTAGTTTCTTTAATTTATTTTCTTTGCAATATTCCACGTAGGCCTTTGCCTTCTCTGTGTCATATTTTGGGTATACATGATGTCTTATTGGGAAACCTATGCCGCGGTCTCCCGCCACGTCTATTGGAGTGGGGGGTGCACCAGTATACCACTGACGGGTTGTTCCCCCAGTGGGCCGTACTTTGTGCATTGGGTTGGTCGCATTGGTTTTAAGCCCTTTCTTGTACTTAACAGTGTGAATAGTTTTGACTTTGGTTAAGTTCTTAGTTTCTCTAGTGTAATTTCTTTTGATGAGAGGAGGGCTTTGGTCACAATCCAGATGGAGGTTGCCCCAAAACTCCCAACGAGGGAGAATTGCTTGACAAGTGTCCTCTTTTTCTTTAGGCGGTGCGGGATGGATCACTTCTGTATCCCAGTAACCTTGATGTGCC